>CABHPP010139296.1:0-46102 GCA_902168425.1 Peromyscus attwateri | reverse complement strand
AGACACATTACACACACATATAGGCATATACACAGACACATAAACACTCACATACACGCGGACACACACATACACCTCCCCCCCCATACACACACAGTCACATACATACAGACACACATAAATACCCATATTGCAGTCATGGTACTCTCTCTGAGGCCCCCTCACATCAGAAGGGAAAGATATTGACAGATGGGAACTAGCAGTGAAAGAATCATTATTCTGTGTCTTGCCTGGGCAGTCTGGTCTCTGGGGTGCCTGCATCTCTCTCCCTGGCCTGCAGGTGACTCCCATGTACCGGGCGGGGTTCCCTCTGTGGTGCAGATGTCCCTGAGGTAGTGAGAGGACAAGGCTTCGGTTTCTGGCATCTCTTCTGAGGATCTGGGGGACAGGCTGACCCTTTGGGGTTCACGGCTACTACCTTGAACTATATTTGGTTGATGTCTGGATTCAGACCACTAACATAAACATTGTCCTTTTTCTCTGGCCTTCTCAGCCCAGCTTGTCAGTGCCTTAAAACGAGGAGGAAAATCCCCAGCCCCAAGTCTTCATGGTAAAGCATTTCACAGTGGGAGCCCTGCTTTGCCTCGTAGTGTGTAGACACAGTCCTCAGACCTGGTTTCCTCACGTGATTTCCTCTTTTAGCGTCACCGAGTGCCTTTCCCTTCCTTGTTTATGTTTGTGCCTGTGAGTGCGTGTGCAGGAGCCCAGAACACAACCTCAGGTGTTAGTCACTGTGTGAGACAGGGTTGCTCACTGATCTGTAACTCACTGGCCAGGCATCCTAGGGATCCATCCACCCTTGCTTCTCAAGCATTGGGATTATGTATGTGCACGACCTGGGTTTCTACGATGCCTTCTCTCATGAACATGCTACACATGTCTGGGGACCTGGGTTAGACACGATGAACGATGCCACACCAGGAAGCCATTTAAAGATGGTTCCCTTTCCTGACAGCCAACTGGAAGTTGACGTAAGTCTGAACCTTTTGATTCTGCCCCCCTACTTTGGGCAGGAGCTCCAGGGACATAGTGACGGAAGCCAGGCTGTTGCCGTAAAACCAGAACATCTGGCTGTGTGAAAACCTCATGCCTCCCGCACTCAGCTAGGAGCGCTTTCTGATCACGCGCCTGTTCTTTAGGAGATGGAGCATCTGCTGTCACTGCTGTGGCCATTCACCGTCAGGATGGAGAGGGAAAACCTGCTGATGCGCCTGCGCCCATGGAGACAGCTGCTGGCTTGTTAGGGCAGCTTCAGGGAGACGCAGCCGAGCATCTCAACATCTGAGTGGAGCTTAGGAGCTAAAACCTCTGTGACTGAGGTTCAAATGAAGCAGCTGGTGGTTCTCAGGGTCAGGACAGGGACTCAGTGAACCCACTCTGTGGGGACAGGGAAGCAAATTTGGTGAGCTTTGCCTGGCGACTCTGGGACATGAATGTCTTGATTCATCTTGCTGGAGATGAGATACAGCAGTATAGTTACAGGGATATAACTTTGAAAAATCCCCAAATTGTTTATAGTGGTGAGACTCTTTCTAGGAGTCCCACAAAAAATAAGTTTAAGGATACTATTTTGTTAATAGAAAACATTTCATTTCTTTAGAAGTACTTTTATTTATTTTTTATTTTATGTGTAGGAGTGTTTGCCTACACATATATGTAGGCAGAATATATGGGCACCATGTGACACCTTGTGCCAGCAGAAGCCAGATGAGGGCGTTGTGATTCCCCAGAGCTTGAGCTATAGACGGCTGTGAGCTGCTAGGTAAGCTCTGGGAACAGAACCTGGGTCCGCCACAAGAGCAGCAAGTGCTCTTAACCCCTCAGCCATCTCTCCAGCATCCTATTCTCTCTCGCTGTCTCTCTCTGTCTGGTCTTCATACCATGGTACAGATGTGTACTTCAGGAGATAACTAGCAGGAGTTGGTTCTCTCCTACTGTGTGGGTCCTGAGAATTGAATTCAGGTCATCAGGCTTGGCAGGCATGATCGGTCACTCTTCTATCTTATTCATTGAGTCAGGGTTTCTGAATCAAACCCAGAGCTCAATGATATGGCTGGTCCCACTAGCTACCTTGCTCTGGGGACCCTGTTTCTGCTTTCCTAGGCTGGAATTACTTGTAGCATTTACAGCAGGAAGATCAGTAGCTCAGTTCATCTTTGGCTACATTGTGAGTTCAAGGCCAGCCCCAGACACATGAGACCCTGTCTCCAAGCAAACAAACAAATGCTTTCGAGAGAGGTAAGGAGGAAGAGAGCTAGGGAAGTGGGAAAAGGAGAGTCATTAATAAATATTTCAGGCGGGAGAGATAATTCAGCAGTTAGGAACACTTTCTGCTCTTTCAGAGGACCCGAGTTCAGTTCCCACAATCCCTGTCAGCTGGTCCTCAACCATTTGTAACTCTAGTTTCAGGGGGATCTGATAGCTTTGAGGGTACTTTCACATACACACACAGACACACACACACACAGACACACACACACACAGAATAATTCTAAAATAAAAAAAAATTCAAGTCAGATTGTGGTCTCAGTAAAAAACAAGATCAGGGGTAGCATTGTCAATGGTGGGTACAGCACAGACCCAGGGCCTGTGTGTGCAGGAGCTGAGAGGAAGCTGTCTTGTCTTGGGTCTCAGTTTTTCTCTGTGTTTTGTGCATGTGTGTGTGTGTGTGTGTGTGTGTGTGTGTGTGTGTGCACACACATGCAATCTTTTAAATTACAGCATTGGAACGTTTACTTTTCACACCATAGATTTTTGTTGTTCTTGAGCTGGGATTATAACACAAGGAACAGAACGTTTCCAGAATTTTATTTGGTGTAGTGATCGCCTAGTGAAAATTCAATAAGTGTCAGAAGGACATAGTGTGGTAACATGCAGTTATTATAAACGGTGGTGGTTACAGAGCACAGGAAAGCACCCTCCCTTTATGATTTGCCTTTCAATTTGGAAGATAATCGTGTCACTGTGAAAAGAAACAACCTGCAATATTATTTCAAAATATGGTTAAATTTTGAACCCTTGCTTTGTGTAAGTATTATAATACAATAAAACTAACAGACCTTGCTTCTGTGACACCTGCCGTGACACCTGCCGTGACAGGTATGGTGTCTGTGCTTAAGTAAGTTGCTTCATACATGGTATGCATGCCCCACTGGCACACAGAGGAAAACTGCTAGACACTGCATGCTAGAGATGCTCAGCAAGTGGATTTAACATTATTTTCATTGACCAAATTTTTTTAAAAAAGGCCAATTAAATTAACTAAATGTATGTTGGTGGTATTTATGTATGTTGGTTTCCCCTTTTTTTCACCATACAGCTCTGGCTGGCTTGGAATTCACTCTGTAGACCAGGCTGGCCACTGTTTCATAGATCTACCTGCCTCTGTCTCCCAAGTGCTGGGATGAACTAACTGTGTGCGCCACCACGCTGATTTTCCACCTCACTTTTGGAGACAAGGTCTCTCATCCAGCCCAGAGTTCCCTGTTTCAACTAGATTAGGCGGGCTAGAAAACTGCTGGCTTGCTCCTGTCTCCACTTCACCAGCACCAGGATTATGGGTGTGTGCCACTGTGCCTGGACTTTTGTGGGGGTGCTGGGGAACCAAATCGGGTCTCATGCTTGGTGGCAAACATGGACTGATAGCCACTGCTCTAGTCCCGTCCTTATTTTTTATTTTTTTTACAACCCAGAATACAAGCCTATGGAGTATACACCGTAGAGAGGAGCGTTACTAGTGTTCAGTGAGCATTGTTCCAGGCATAATTATCAGCCTCACTCCTCCTCTCCCCATTTTCTGCCCAGCGTGAGGACCACACACTGACCCTGGCCATGATGGTCTTGTCTAGTTGTTGCTCACAGTAGTGGTGGCCCTCAGCACGGACCAAATCAGGTGGCAGCCCAGCCTGGCCTTGTAAGGTACCGTCACGGGAGTCTGTGCTTTTGATGTCTACTTCAGGCTGACCCAGGGTGGCCACATCCATCCTTTCCTGTGGACATTCTAGAATCTGCCTCTGCAGGGTCTGTCGGTGCCAGTGAGGGGCTGACCTGGGCAGCTGTAGGCAGCATGTGCTTTCTACCCCTGGCATCCATCCATTCCCAGGGTCCCTTACCGGAGATCTTCCCTCACATCCAGGGCTGAGATGCTGCCATCTGCCTCCTCAGCAGTGGGCCTGTGGTCTTCCTAGTGAAGAGTTTGACGGCTTTGTGGAGATCCTCACGCTTCGGAGAGCTCTCTGGCTCCCTTCCATTTGTGCATCTCCAGTGTCCTTTCACTTTGTTCTGTGTCCCTGGAACCAAAAGGAAACGATTTGTAACAAATCATAAGGATTTAACATTTTTAATCTTTATCTATCTATCTATCTATCTATCTATCTATCTATCTATCTATCTATCTATCTATTTTTAGACTTATTTATTATGTATAGTGTTCTGTCTGCATGCCAGAAGAGGGTGCCAGATCTCATTACAGATGGCTGTGAGCCACCATGTGGTTGCTGGGAATTGAACTCAGGACCTCAGGAAGAGCAGCCAGTGCTCTTAACTGCTGAGCCATCTCTCCAGCCCCAATTTTTATTTATTTTTTATGTTTATGAGTATTTGCCGGCATGTATGCCTGTACACCACATACATGCAATGCCCAAGGAGGCCAGAGGAGGGCATCAGATCCCGTGGAACTGGAGTTACAGATGGTTGTGAGCTGCCATGTGGATGCTGGGAATTGAACTAGGGTCCTCGGGAAGAGCAGCCACTGCTCTTAACTGCTGAGCCATCTCTCCAGCTCCAAATCATAGGGATATTGAGGATATTCAATTGAGGAGTGGAGACAGCCCTTGCTATGAATGGCCGTCTCACCCAGCCAATTGCTTTGGGATTCAGAATTCTCTTTATTGATTATATGGCAACTTATTGACAGGGTAATCACACACACCTCTGTCTACCCAATTCTGCAGTTTTCTTACTCAGCCAATATTCACATGCTATTTGTTATCGGGCCGTGGGGTTTTTGTCCTCTCTCTCTGTCCCACTGTCAATTTAACTGTGAGCTTCATCTCTACGCCACAAAATGCATCAAACTGGCCTTTTTCCAAATGCAAACTGTAATGGAGAGGGGGTTGAGAGGTGACCTGAAACTACAAAACTACAAAAGTGTGCGCAGAAGCTGGTCCCTGGCTTTGTGTGGACGGCCACACATCTCCGTAACTCTGCCAGTCACTGCTCACCTCTCCCTGGCCTGCGATTTATACTCTTGCCTAGTCCACAAGGTTAGGGGAGGGCTAGGTGCTCCCAGGTGAGATGGGATAGGTGTGAGCTTTCACCCCCATCACAACACAGAGCCACTAACACAGCAAAGATTCCCCAAATGATTCCTGGAGCCATGAGATTAGGAATCGCTCTGTAGTGTGATCTCAAACATGCTTTCCTCCACTGCTCAGATCCGTAAGTCTCTCACGTATTATTTGTGTGGACTCGGTTAGCAGCTCCAAGCTAACAATCCTTCAAGGACTAAGAATGTGAGTGAGCTGTGAATCATGGTCTCATCTTGAGCTAGGAATTTAGCAAACTACAGTAGTTTACTTAGAGAATTTGCAGTCAGCTGAAAAAAAAAAATCTCTGCTTTTGAGGTTGGAGAGACGGCTCAGCAGTTAGGAGCCCGGGCTGGTTTTGTAGAGGACCCGGGTTCAATTCCCAGCACCCACATGGCACCTCACGGTTGTCTGAAACTCCAGTCTGAAGAGATCTGATGCTCTCTTCTGACCTCCATGGGTATCAGGCACACACATGGGACATGTTTGGAGCCCAAATATGCATAAAAATTTGAAAAAAAAAGTTTTTGTCTATATTGTATTTTCCCTTCTTAAAATCCTGAATGGAAGTTGATACTTTTTTTTTTTGTTGTTGTTTTTTGAGACAGGGTTTCTCTGTGTAGCTTTGGAACCTGTCCTGGAACTCACTCTGTAGACCAGGCTGGCCTCGAACTCACAGAGATCCGCCTGGCTCTGCCTGCCCGAGTGCTGGGATTAAAGGCGTGCGCCACCACCGCTTAGCTTAGTTGATACTTCTTATGTGTGTGCAGCAGGTGCTCATATGTGTATGTTCGTGCAAATGTGTGTGAAAATAGTGCTGTGGAAGCATAAGCTAAATAAACCCTTTCCTCTCCAACTCACTTTTGGTCGTGGTGTTTTGTCACAGCAATAGAAACCCTGACTAAGGCAAAGTGTGTACGTGGTGTATGTGAGGGCGTGCATGCCATGGCACCCATGTGGTGGTTAAAGGACGACTCGGTTCTTTCCGCCCCATGTGGGTTTTGAACTCAGGTCATCAGGCTTGTGCAGCAAGCACCTTTATCCACAGAGCCATCTCACTGCCCCCCACCTTATTTCTTGAAGATTTTATTTTATTTTTAATCATACGTATGTGTGTGTGCCTGGGAGGGCAGAGGAATCAGACCCCCCTGGAGCTGGACTTACAGGCATTTGGGAGCTGCCTGAGATGGATGCCGGGAACCAAACAGTCCATGCAGTCTCTCCCCAACCCTACTGATCTCACTGGCCTGGTTAGATTGGCTGGTCACTGCCCGGTGGGTCATCAGACTTTTGACAAGCACCTTTACCTGATGAGCCATCTTGCTGGTCCCCACTTTTGTTCCTCCATTTCCGTGTCTCCCCCTTCCTGCTCTCATCAGCTCACTGTCATTTTTAATTCCCTCTGACTCAGTGGTCTGGTGCAAAAAATTCTTCTCTCATTAAAAACAGTCTTTTTTTGAGCCCCAGATTCTAGAAAAATGGTCTTAACACTTGGTAATTTACCATGAAAGAACTTTTGAGAATTTTCTCAGTGTGACGGCGGAGGAGAGAAAGAAACAGATTCTTCCCTGCAGGTTTTGGTGGCACCTCATACATCTCCCACAGCCTGGGGACCTGGGCCAGGAGAGGAACATCTGCCTTTGTCTGGTTTTGCTGTCTTGGTTTTCTATCCATTTTTTAAAAAATTTATATCTTGAAGTAAGTGGTTGAGACTACCAACAATTTAGAGAAACATTGATTAAATGTGATTTTAACATGAAAAAGAAATTGAGATTTAGAAGTGGGACCCAGTTACCTTTTGTAGTATTTATCTATGATCTTTAAAGATTTTTTTTTTTTTTTTTTTGGTTTTTCGAGACAGGGTTTCTCTGTGTAGCTTTGCGCCTTTCCTGGAACCTACTTGGGAGACCAGGCTGGCCTCGAACTCACAGAGATCCGCCTGCCTCTGCCTCCCGAGTGCTGGGATTAAAGGCGTGCGCCACCACCACCCGGCAAGATTGTTTTTTAATTTACAGCGTCTCTCTATGTAATTCTGGCTGGCCTAGACCTCACTCTGTAGCCCAGGCTGGCCTCAAACTCACAGAGATCCACCTGCTTCTGCCTCCCAAGTGCTGGGATTAAAGGCGTGGGCCACCACCGCCTGGCTTTTTGTTTTATTTTTAATTATGTGTATGTGTGGGTACATAACAGCAGTTGCCCGTGGAGGTTGTAGGTGTTGGATCTCCAGAGCTGGAGTTGCAGGTCGTTGTGAACTGTCTGACGTGGGGGCTGAAAATTGAACTTGGGTCCTCTGGAAGAGTAGCAAGCACCCTTAGCCACTGAACCATCTCTCCAGCTCCAGATTTATTGTATTTTTAATTATGTGCATATGTGTGTCTTTGTGTGTGGGTATGCACATGCGTGAGTGCAGGTGCCTGCAGAGTCTGGAAGAGACCCTTGGAGCTTGAGTTATGATGGGTGGTTGTGAGCTGCCTGATGTGGGTATTGGGAGCTAAACTTGAATCCTCTGCAAGGACAGTCCATACTCATAACGGTCACGTCATCTTTCCAGCTTTCCAACTACATTTTAGTGGCAGTTGTTTCTGTAGTTTTTTAGAAAAGGAAGCGGTCACTTATGAATTTTATCGGTTGGTTTGTAACTAGGAAATTGAGCTAGCATCATCTATGGGATGTAGTCAATGATGGAGAGCCAACTATATTAATGTCTCTCACCTCCCTTCAAAACCTTTCCGAGTGGGGTCCTGGGGAGATGACCCAGTGGGGTAAAAGCACTTGTCGATCAAGCATGAAGACCTAATTTTGAATCCTTAGCACCCAGGCAAAAGGCCAGACCTGGCCACACGCTTCTACAACCCCAGTGCTGGGAGGTGGAGACAGGAAGACCTCTGGGGTTTGCTGGTTGCCAGCTTAGCTCCAGGTTCAGTGAGCGACCCATCTTAAGGGAATAAGGCAGAGGGTGACAGAGCAGGACACCAAACATCTTGGCTTCTATGCACGAGCATGGGTCCACGCACCCGCACATACCTGTGCAGGTACATCACACACACGCAAACTTGCTGAATGGGAGTGGTGTTACTGGATGAAACCCTGATGATCCACGATCCTCTTGGCCACTCAGTGTAACAGTGGCATGAATGCCATAAGCAAAGCTGCCACCTCAACTTAGTGCTAAGGTGCGACTCAGCCCTCCAACAGCTGAAGATACAAAACAACCATACCTTGTACTACCATTACGTTCTCCCCTCTCACCCCGGCTTGCGGGAAGGAATGTGAGGGAGGTGTTCCACCTGTCTTCCACTTTGTGTGTCTCTCTCCTTCGTTTTCTCAGTAGGTGTTTTTGTTTGGTTTCCCTCTCCTGATAGGATCTAGAGATGAGCATGGGGAGGATGAAGGAGAAGGAGTTTCAGATGCTGCCATCTTGGGTCAAGCCCTCTGGAGGCAGGTGTTGAAGCCATGGGCTCTTCACGGGGCTGCCCACAGAACTTCTCATGCCTACCCCTGACAGCATGGCTCTAGTGTTGGATATAAGTGACTTCTTCCACAGCCCCCGAGAAAGCCAGTGTGCACCCCAGCTTCTGGCAGCAGTTTCCTCCAAACCCCTCTGAGAAACTACTCAAGGGGAAAACATGTTGTTTGTCCTTGAGTGAATCTCCTCTGGGCCCTTGGAAATAGTCGTGTGTGTGTGTGTGTGTGTGTGTGTTCAAATCCCACCAGTAAAGAAACAGTTTATTTCTTGCCTAAGTGGGAAATTTTTTTCTGATGAGCACCAGCAGGGGGCGCATGGAGTGCTTCAAGAGCCCTTAGGTAGTGGTTCTTTTCCTCCACCTCTTTCTTTCTTCCTTTTTTTTGTTTTTTGTTTTTCGCGACAGGGTTTCTCTGTGTAGCTCTGGCTGTCCTGGAACTCACTCTGTAGACCAGGCTGGCCTCAGACTTATAGAGATCTGCTTGCCTCCGCCTCCCAGGTGCTGGCATTAAAGGCATGCACCGCCCGGCGAGTCCTTAGGTTCTAGCAAGCCTGTGGTCCTCTCACCTCTGACAGGCTACTTCCCAGGGAGAGGGAAGTGTTTCCTAGGACGATTTCTTCCAAGACAACCATCTTTACCAAATGTTCATTTGTAATCCGGCTTCTTTTAAAATAGTTTTTAAAAATTTATTTTGTGTACGGCTCTTTTTGCCTGTGTGAATGTCTTCTCTTTTAAAGGATTTATTTATTTTTTTTGTGTATGCCGCAGTGCTGACAGAGGCCGGAAGAGGACATCAAATCTCCCGGAACTGGACTTAGCAGATATTTGGTACCCAGTCTCTTAATTATTACTGCGCCATCTATCCAGCCCCGACCCTGCTTCTACCTTGTCTCCCTGACGAGTGTTAGATCTGTGGATCTGTTCCAGTCCAGACGTTCTAACACTCGTTAGGGATCCCCAGCACCCATGGAAAAAGCCTGGCACTATGATGTCATATGGGTGGCATCATGTCCCTGGAGCTTGCTGGCCAGCCAGCCTCGCTGAACCAGTGAGCTCGAGGTTCAGTGACAGACGCCTCAAGATGTAACATGGCGTCTTGTGGAGGGCAGTTGAGGATGACACTGAGGATTGAACTCCGTGAATAGGTTTGGAGAAGGGGGAGGAAGGGAATGGCAGAGGGAAGAGCTGGGCTTCAGTGCAGTCTAAACAGTGGCCTCAGCTGCTCCCTCGCTGGCTCCAGAGCTGAAGTGGCCTTCTGAGTTGGCATGTGAGGATGGGCATTAAAAATTCACAGCAAGGGCTGGGTGTGGTGGCGCACACCTTTGATCCCAGCACTAGGGAGGCAGAGGCAGGAGGATCTCTGTGAGTTTGAGGCCAGCCTAGCTGTTATATAGAGAAACACGGTCTCAGAAAAACAAAACAAAACAACAAGACAAAACACAACAACAACAAAATCCACAGCAAGTAGGTTTTCATTGGCCGGCACCTGGAAGGGGCCCAACCTTGAGAGGCCACTGGGGACCCTTCAGTAACTCAGTAGCTCTTCACCAGGAGGGTGAGGGGAGGGAGGATCACAGCTTCGCCATACCTTCCCCACACTGCCTTCTCTCCCCGTTTCCTGAGACCGACTCCTGGACAGCTAGTCCTTGCTATCTGCTCCTGGGGAAGGAGTTAAGCAGAGTCATCAGGACGCAGGGTGGGAGCTCGCTGTGTCCTCTGCAGCTGCCCGGGACCTGAAGGGAGAGAGACCACCTCCTCGCTGATGGAGGCAGCAGGAGAGAGTCTTCTCCAGGATGGATCTGGGTCTCAGAGGGAGAGCGAGCATTACCACGGAGCAGAAATGGGATTTGGATGAGAGAGCCCATGGGGGCCTGGTCCGGTCGGGACCAGCCCAAACAGAGAGTGGACCCTGCAGCAAGGTGCTAGGCCTGCACACCAATCCTGGGGGCCATGGGAGGAGGCACACGGGACCACTCGATGTGTTATAATAAACCCGAGAAGATTACAAAAGGGTAGAAGCCGATTCCTCCTACCTGCATTCATTATAGAAAACCTAATTTATTTGCACAATAAAGCAACGGTGTCCAGGGCTTATCTGGAAGGCGATCTTCTCCCATTCATCACTCCGGCTACCTGCGTTCTCACAGCCAAACCAGACTCTTTATGGAGAAGATTAGCTGTTCTACTTGAGAGTTACGCTTCCTAATTTTACACGTTCTTGATTGAATCTATCATTGAGAATAATAGGATCGAGGAGGCTGGGCTACCTCTGGCCATGACAGTGCTATTCGATCAAGGCAGCACAGATATCCACGCTAATGGTTTATGCTTTCTGCGGTCAGTATCGTCCAATGACAGATTTCATAACAGGTCAGTGCTTCCAGTTGGACGACGCGCAATTGGCAGCCTATTGTTTGTTTAGGTCGGTCAAGCTGGGTTAGATGGTACCCCAAAGTGTTCAGTCTGGAGATGATACCATTTGACCAAGAGTGAAAATGTCATGCCACTTTGAAACATCACATAAGAAACAAATTCAGAGGCTGGTGAGATGGCTTATATACACAGACACACATATACATACACACACAGATAAACACATATATACATAGACATATACATACATATACACACATATATACATAGACACATACACACAGATACATACACAAAGACACACACACATACATATACACAGACATGTATACATGTACACAGATGCACATATATACAGAAACACACAGACACTCCCTTACACAGATACATACATATATATATATATATATATATATACACATGCAGGCATACACATATACACATACATAAATATACATACATACACACATACATATATGATACAGATAAATGTATATACATACATACAATATATACGTATACAAAGATACATACACACATACTAAATAAATAAAAAAATGTAATTTGAAAAGTAAATTCAGCAGTGCTCTGAGAGATGAACTTTATAAATAATTATTTATTTATTTTGTTTTTTTTCGAGACAGGGTTTCTCTGTGTAGTTTCGGTGCCTGTCCTGGATCTCAGTCTGTAGACCAGGCTGGCCTGGAACTCACAGAGATCCACCTGGCTCTGCCTCCCGAGTGCTGGGATTAAAGGCATGTGCTACCGCTGCCTGGCAATATTTATTTATAATTTTATGTATATGTAGGTATACCTGCATTAGTTTATGTCGACTTTTCAGCCAACCTGTGCAGATCTTGTCTGCTGGACCTGGGCTCTGAGGACCTGAAAGAATGGGCAGAATACAGTCTAATGCTGTAGACAACCTCACTTCAGTTTCAGTGGACTTTTATACATGGGTGAGACAAAGCAATGATCCAAGGAAGGTTGTTTGAGTTCAGGAAAACATGTAAATAAATGCCAGGAAGCACATACTAAATATTAATGGAGCAGCCCTGCCCAGAACGTTCTCAGGACAGACCGGTTAAACACAGTGCCTAGCATGTACTTTAGATTGCATCTGGGAAAAGCATGAAGGCAAGGCTGAAGCCATGTTCAGATTCAGGGGACACTGACCAGATTGGGTTCTAGAGCTATGTTCTGACATCCAACAGGAATAAATATGTCTTATAAATCAATGGAAATGTTTGTCACAGGAGGCACGAAATCACATCCAGGAACAATCCAGGGAACAAAATTCACCTGAGGTAAAAGGCATAGAAGACTTTAAAAAAAAAAAAAAAAAAGCCCTGATAGAGGCCAGGGAGACGGTTCAGCAAGGACAGGTGCTTGTGCATCTGAATTCCACAAGGTGGCAGTAGAGAGCTAACTTCTGAGAATTGTATACACACACACACACACACACACACACACACACACACACACACAAAGTAAACAAAATAACAATGTCAACCTTGATGCTTTTCAGCAAAATGTTCACTTTAACATATCTTCTTAAGCCAATTTGCATAAAGCCAGGACTGTTACTTGCTCCAGGGTTAGGGACTGACCCTCAGCAGACGTTGGACAAGTCTTTGTTCTAGTCACTAAGGGGAGAAAACGCTGACAGTTGATCTACGATACACTCTGATTTCAGAAATGATAAATAGGAGTCTTAGAGTCGAGTGTGTTGCTTTCTCTGGCTTTTCACCTTCTACACTGTTTACATGCTGGGCACTTTTCCTACCAGATAAACGCTTCACCCCTTGTCTGTCTGTCTGTCTGTCTATCTATCTATCTATCTATCTATCTATCTATCTATCTATCTATCTGAGATAGTCTCATGTAGTCCAGGCTGGCCTCAAACTCACTATGTAGCCAATGCTGACTTTGAATTTGTTGTTGTTTTTTTGAGACAAGGTTTCTCTGTGTAACAGTCCTGGCTTTCCTGGAACTCACAAGAAATCTGCCTGCCTCTGCCTCCTAAGTGCTGGGATTAAAGGTAAGCCATTAAAAATAATTTATTTATTGTTATTGTGTGTATGTGTGTGTGTGTGTGTGTGTGTGTGTTGTGTGAATATGGGCATGCCTGTGCCACGATGCCCATATAGAGGTCAGAGGACAACTTGTAGGAGTTGGTTTTCTCTTTCTACCGGGGAATCTGGGGATCAAACTCAGGTTGGCAGGCTTGCTTGGCAAGTGCCTTTATCCACTGAGCCATCTCAGCAGGTGGACCTTGAACTTCTGATCCTCCTGCTTCCACTCCCCAAGTGCTGGGATTACAGGTGTGGACCACCATGCCTAGTTTATACAATCCTGAGGGTGATGCGTCCTAGGCCAGTACTCCACCAGCTCAGCCACATTCCCAGAGGATCCTCCCACTTACAGGGACTTGGAGTGGCTATGTTACCCTGAGAGACACTTCTCGACCTCTAACCTAGGTCTCTATGACCAGGGAGCTTGCACACTCAGCCTGGAAGGGCCACTGTCTCAGAGCTCGGAGGAGTGTGCTCCTCTGTGCTTTCTCCCTTAAGTCAAATACATCTGTGAAAATGGTCACACCAGGCAGTGGTAGCACACACGTTTAAAAAAAAAAAAGGCAGACAATGATCTCTACCTGACACACCGTATTTCTATCCAAATACATCTTCTTTGAGTCCAGCTCTTTGTATGCATCCCTTCACTGAAGTGGCTGTCTTGAACTCCACGTGACCTTTCTCCGGCCACACACAGCTATCCGTGCAGTCTGAATGGTCCCTCGCCCTTCTGTCTACCTGATCCGCCTGCATCCGCTTCCCAAAGCTCCTTCTGTGTTTGCGCACAGTGACAGGCTTTTTCTATGGATGATGTTTTGATGTTGCGTGAATCAGCCTTCATGTGTGCATGCCCAGCTCCGTCCTTGTCAACCGTCTATCAGAAGTGTGCTCGAGGAAATCAAGAGCTACCTCAGTCCTCCTTGAATAAGTGGCAGGAATTTGGCAGTGTGTTGCAAATGACTGCTTTGAAGTCACAGGTCTTTCCAGAATCTTCTCTGCCTCCCCACTCTGTGATACTTTTGTCTTTGGGTTTACAGTGTTATATTCTAATTACACCGACATGTCTTTTTTTTTTTTTTTTTGGGACAGGGTCTCTCTGTGTAGTTTTGGTGTAGACCAGGCTGACCTCGAGCTCTCAGAGATCCGCCAGGCTCTGCCTCCCGAGTTCCCGAGTGCTGGGATTAAAAGCGTGTGCGACCACCGCCCGGCGCACCCGCTTGTCTTTATGCTGCTTGACCGAGAGCCTTGTGGGAAGGGACTGGGTCTTATTTATTTTTGTTCCTCTGACTCCTGTCCAGTGCCTGGTGCAGAAATGATTCAGTGGAGCTGAGAGGCATGGCCATAATTCACTAATTTAGTGCTGACAGAAGCCAAGTTCCTGGTCTGTGTCCTGCATTGTAAGGGAGTTTCACTCGAAGTCTTTTGTTCCAGGAGTGGGTGTGTGGGGAGAGCAGTGACACCTCTGTATGTTTGAGGCCTGAACTGGCCTCACATGGGGGTTTCTCCCTCTCTTTTTCGAGTGTTTTTTTTTTTTTAAATAAAGTAAAATTCTGACTTTTCACAGGATAGCTTTCTGTTGCTCCAACAAACTAGGCTTAAGAAGTAAGCAACCTATATAGAGGAAAGCTTTTTTTTTCTTCTGATTTTGGAAGTTTTATTTTTTTATTTTTTTTTTATTTTTGGTTTTTTTGAGACAGGGTTTCTCTGTGTAGCTTTGTGCCTTTCCTGGATCTCGCTCTGTAGACCAGGCTGGCCTAGAACTCACAGAGATTTGCCTGGCTCTGCCTCCCGAGTGCTGGGATTAAAGGCGTGCGCCACCACCGCCCCGATGGAAGTTTTTATTCTTGATTGCTAAGCACCACATTGCTTGGGGCCTGTGGTCAGGTAGGGCATCACGGGCGGTGAGCGTGTGGTAGAGATGGTAGCTCATCGCGCACATTTCTGGGAAGCAGTCAGTGAGACTATGGGGTTGGGGTCCCAATATTCCGTTCATGGGCACACCCTCCAGTGATCTGATTTCTTTCTTCTAGGTCCCCCTTTCTAAAGGCCCTCTGCCTCCCAATAGCACCCATGACCAAGACTTTATTTAGCATGGCCTTGTGTGTGTGTGTGTGTGTGTGTGTGTGTGTGTGTGTGTATGTATGCATGCATGCACGTGATAGGCATGTGTGTATACTCATTTGTCAGAGGCCAACCAGTATCTTTTCTCAGGAGCTATTTGTTAAGTTTCAAACCCGAGACAAATGGCCGAGCTGCCTATTTAACATATCAAAGTGGGCCTGGCCGACAGGGTCTCCCAGCACCCCTCAGTCCCTCACCGTTACAGGGTATGGCTCCCATACCCCACCCTCTATCTCCTCAACTCTCCAGCCCCGGGATTGGGCTGCCCTTCCCCCAGAGGCTCTTCCCTAGATAATCCAGACATTTTGGTTACCTCGCCCCCCTTTGACCTTTTGCCCTCTTGGCTGCTGCACCTTGGCTGGGCAAAGAGGGCTGCCTCTTCCTTTTTTTGCTAGGGTACTTGAGTTGGAGCTGTCAGTTTACCAGCTGCTGCTAACGGACATCACTACCGCTGCAATTATTGGGAATTCAGCCGTGTGACAAAAAGCAGTTTTTAAGAAAGACCAAATGTGTTCGAAGGAGGAAAAAAAAAAAAAAAGCTGGCTGTTGACTTGACTTTCAGCAACGTCAGCCCTTGATTTAGAACCCATTGTACGGGCTTCTTTTGTTTAGCTGCATTCACTAACAGGACCTTTCTTAAAGCCATTAAGTCATCATTTTGCAGAGGCTGCGCCACGGAAATCAGTGTGGTGGGCGGCCGACAGAGGGCGCTGCGTCATTTCGGATAACTTGGGAAACGCTAGAGAAGTTTGGTTGATGCCTTCAGAGCCCGAGAAACAAAAAACTGTGAAGGCACAACATTTTAACCTCCCCAATGCTGTCAGCAGCACAATGAAAGTTTAAAGAACGGAAATGGGGGAGATTCGTCATCTTTCCCTTTGGGGTTGAGTTCTGGGCAAAGGAAATTTTCAGCGTGTTTATCAGCTACAAAGGGCTTACACAACCAAACACAAACCGGCGCACAGCACACTCTGTTTTCTTGATGCATTTCAGGTGCCCCTGGGGGTGATGGGAATGTTCTTAAATGATCCAAAGACGGTGTTCTGAAAGTGGTGTGACTCTTTTAACTTTGTAGAAGATTTCAAACTAAAAAAGTTGCTGATTGTATCAAGTCTAGTTTCTGGTGAACATTTTGTTTCCTTTGTTGGATATTTTGTTTCTTCCTGTTTCTCTTTTTCCTCCCATCTCTCCTCACTTCCTTATCTTCCTGCACTCACTTTATTCTGCATACCTCTCCCCAACAGCTTTTCAGTATTTGGTACTTCTCTTCCCCTGAAACTGTTTCAGATTTATCTCTGCAGATAACACTCGGTGGTTACAGCTATCTGGGAAGGGTTTTTTTTTCATTGCCACAGACACTAACTACCCCATAAAACCAGTTACAGGTATATTGTTTAAGAAAAGCAAAAACTGGTGATTGCCTCGGGGCTTTCAAGTTTATATAGCAAAATAAAAGTAGTCTTAAACAGGGTATGCTCAAACTAGCCCCTCTGCATATTAAAAATAGATAATCCAAAATTCACCCCTTTAGAAACTTCTAAATGCTTACTCAAATTGTTCTTACTCCTGTGGATTCTTGGACCGGAATTCCTCTGTGATGAGACTTCCTGCACAATTTTGAGAGGCTCTCATGACTTAATACAGCAAGGTTATGAGATGATTTATCTGTATGAACTGAGTGGCATCGACAGAGAGGGCAAGCTAGCAGAAGCAGGGGCAAAGGAGTTCCTTCCGGGAGAATGGGGGAGAACGTAAGCTAAGCCCAAGGGGACCAGCAGTGGGTAAGAAGTGAGAAGGGGAAGCAGGAAAAGATGGAGGGTAAGGTGTGTATGAAAAGTGATTCATGTAACATGAACAAATACGGAAAAGTGTAACAAGTTAGCAGCTGCTGCTCTTCACAGTGGCCAGGCATCAATACAGGGAACAGGGCTCTTGGGAAATTGTCTCCCCCTCCAAGCTTTACCTACACTTCACTCTGAACACGTAGTGTGTGTCACTTCCCTAGCACAAGTGCTTTGGTAAAGATGGCCTTACAGTGCTCTTCCGGAGACGACCCTTCCTGTGCATCCATAGGTAATTAGGACATTGGCTAAAGTGGATGACAGAGATGCCTCTGTGGATGACATGTGACTGGGGCTTGCACAATTTTTTTATACTTGTCTATTTATTGTATATGAGTGTGACGTGCATGCATTGTGTTTGCGTGTGTATAGGCACACTTGTGTGTGCGTGGGTGTGGAGACCTGTGATGACAGTGGTTGTCTTCCTCCATCATATTGTGTATTGAGGCAGGCTCTGTTGCATGCCATTTCAGGTAGTCTAGCTGGCCAGCTTGTTCCAGGGATCCCCCATCTCTGCCTCCTAAATGCTGGAATTACAGGCATCTGCCATACCCACCTGCTTTTCTGTGGATTCTGGACCAAGCTCCAGTCCTCACTTCTATGTAGTAAGTACTTTACCGCTGAGCCATCTTAAGATGTGGACTCTTACCCTCCGTAGAATTCGAATTTGGTGTCTCACTGTTACGCATAGAACATTGCTTGTCTCAGTTTGGTGTGCGATAGAGTCTACACAGCACATCCCACAGCTGTAAAAAGGCATGCTTTGATAAGAGTCTTTGGCTATGGAGCCTGGTATCCTTAGGAGTCTCCCGTTATATTTTTTCAGACCCCAAGTCTATTTCAGGTGTGGCTATTACAGATGTTAGCAGACGGAGTCTTGCCTCTCATAGTAGGCCCATAACAAGAACAACGTCTGAGGACATCCGTGGTTGATGACAGACAGGGAAACCAGTGTTCCACTAGGATCTTAGAAGGAGAGTTGGCTCAGCCCAGGTCCACGCTGGGTGATGCTAAGAGCTGCATGTCAGCTGAGTGTTTTCTTTGGAAGGCTAGGAGACCGAGAGAAATGGTTTTGACTTAGAGGAAGAGGAAGGCCAGTTGCAGGACTGAGAGAGAAAGGATTTCCTTCCTGGTGGAAGCGTGAAAGACTCGGAGAATGTGCTGGGTGTTTGGTTTTAGCGATGGACCTTCAGCCTAGATGGAGTTGACCAGAATCCTCCTGTTAAGAAAGCTTAGCCCTGGGGAAAGGTGACTGTTTAGTGGTGTTTCTGCTGTAGTGGCCTGGGAAAGGAAAGCACACACCAATGACCTCATTCTTCAGCTCCTTTCTTCTTAAGCTTGGAAAGACACCTGGAAACGAAGCCAGAAGACAGCAGACAGGAGAGAGTTCTGCCAAGGGTAAGAGGAGTCCATGTGGCAATCTTGCCATTTTCAGGCAGTCATGGGTGGTCAAAAATTCGCACTAGCCCAGGCTCTCTCGAGAGTGTAACCATCAGAATGTCTGTGACCCTAAGATGGCCCTCAGATTGGCTCTGATTCATCTCACAATGACTGTGCAGGCCGGAGTCCAGGGAAGCCAGCAGCTGCTCCGTCCAGGAAGCCAGAAACCTCAGAATGAGAGCAAGGACGGCGGTGCAACCCAAGGCCAAGGTCAAAGTCCTTGAAAGGCCCGGGAGAACCAGCGGTGCACGTCTGCATTCAAAGAACAACCCAGAGTCTACTAGTCCAGGGTCACAGGAGAAGAGCGAGCTTGCTGTAGAGGGATCACAGGTGGGGGATCAGAAAATTCCCTTTTCTGCCTTTCCATCTCATCTCACCCCCAGACCAGAGAGCACTGTGCACACTCTAGATGGACCCCCCTATTCAGTGTGCTGACTCCACACTAGTTTCTCCAGGAACACCCCAGACACACTCAGGCATTGGTTTTGCTGTTTTCTAGGTATCTCTCGCTCCAGTCAGGTTGACAACTAAAATGATCATTGTTCTGGTCCGCTTTCTGTTGCTGTGATAAACACCATGACCAAAAGCAGCTTGGAGAGGAGAGGGTTTATTTGGCTTACGTTTACACGTCATCGTCCATTACTGAGGGAAGTCAGGGCAGGAACCTGGAGGCAGGAAATGAAGCGGAGACCATGGACGAATTACTGATGAGGCTTGGTCCCCTGGCTCATTTGCTCAACTGCTTTTGCATACAATGTGGGACCTCCTGCCCAGGGATGGCACCACTTACCGTGGGGCTGAGCCTTCTCAGATCAACCATCAATCAAGAAAATGCCCTGCAGACTTGCCTACAGGCCAATCTGATGGAGGTGTTTTCTCAGTCAAGGCTCGCTCTTCTCATAGGACTCTGGCTTGCTCAAGTTGACAGAACAGTCACAATAGTGACAAACAGAACACGAGTGTCGGAAGATGCCCAACGATAGCATGACACATGTCTTTGGAGGGTGTCGTGGCTGTGGTAAGCCCAACCATTGGAAGAGCGTGTCTGGCTTTGGCTCATGAAGGAGCAATAGAACCCCCTAGGTAGCTGCAACGGCAAGAAGCAACTTCTTATGCCGGGGACTCTGACCCTGACTTGTACTTGCCTAGCTTTGCTCTGGATGCCTGAAGCTACTTCATCCATAGCCTTTACATGTATCTGGAAGATCTTTCATGGGTTTGGCAACTGAAATATATGTGATGGTTTAATAAAAAGCATTATTTACTCTCTTTACATTATTTACTTTATTATATGCATGTGGGTACGACTGCTTGTCTGTATGTACACCACATGCATGCTGTTGCCCTCACAGGTCAGAAGACAGTTTTGGATCTCTCAGAACTGGAGTTGAAAGTGTCTCTGAGCTACTACTTGGTGTGGGTTCTGGGAAACAAACCCAGGTCCTTTGCAAGAGGAGCAAGTGCTCTTGAGCCGTCTCTCCAGCCCTCTGCAGTAGTCAGCTTTAGTTGCCAAGTTGACACCATCTAGAGTCGCCTGGGAAAAGAGTCGCAATGCAGGGCTGTGTGGATTAGACCGGTGTGTGGGCAAGTCTGGGATGGACTCTGGGTTAGTGGAAAGAATAGCCCACTGTGGGTGGCACCATTCCCTGCCCAGGGGGATCCTGGACAGCATGAGAGCGGGGAAAGTGAGCTAAGCATAGCATTCATGCACTCACCCTCTCTCTGCTCTTGGCTGTGGATGTCACGTAACTAGCTGTTTCAAGTTCCTGCCACCTTGACTTCTTCATAATGATGTAACCTGCAATTGTGAGCAAAATAAACCCTTTCTTCTTTACATTGCTTCGGCCAGGTAATTTATCACAGTAGTAGGGGTGAAATTAAGTCAGTATGTGACCATTTCTGTTAAATGTCCCAACTTGGGTTTTTGTGTCATTTTCTTTCACTCTATACGCCCATCAAGGAAATACGCATTTGGTTTCTCATTAATTGATCGGAAAGTAGGAAAAGGGGAATGCTCTAACGGCAGCTTTAAACGGAATGGAGTATGGAATCTGCAAGGGATTATGATTGTCTTTAATCGTGCCAAAATGAAGCTTGAAACAATTATGGGAGTATGGATGAATTATTAATACCAGCAGCACCAGGTTTCAATTATATAAGGAAAGAGGCTTAAACTCTTGGCAGACCGTGAATGTGAAAGTTCATGTAAATCCAGGCTCTTAAATCCTCAAGATGTAGGGGGCATTTCCCCTGGAAGGACCGAATTCTCACCCATACCTTTGCCCCAGGGAACACACTGAAACCTGAATAATCTCAGCAGCTCCAGTTGTAACTTTCCTTTAGGATCTAACTGCGACTTGACTTTTCTGAGCCGTCAGGTTTATCATTTGCTCAATGCATTTTTTTTTTTTTGCCACACTATGCACCAGGAAGCTTAAAAAGTTGTAAACTTTTTTTTGTCGCACAGACTTCTATTAGCCCTTCTCTACTCTTCTCAAGGTTTCTTGAGGGAAGTGTCTTCAATGCCCCGTGGCACGAGAGTACTGTGGTCGGTGGGAAAGCCCTTCTTGTCTCTTGATGAATCTAGAGAAAATGAAAGGATTGAAGGGGATGGAGCCGATAGAATGTCCCTTGTCACTTTGGCAGGGCAAGGACGACATTAGCTTGTGGAGGTCTGTCAGCAGGATCGCTGAGAGGATGAAGGATGTCATTCCTGCTGCCTCCGCCGTTTCGCCTGAATCTCAGCACAAGGTGAGCACCAGTGTTGTTTCCCTTGTCTGAGAAAAGGAGACTCTTTCAACTTCAGGAAGTGTGTGTGTGTGTGTGTGTGGGGGGGGGGCAGGAGGCAGGTTCCTCACCCAGGGTCTCACAGTCTCCTTCATCAACTAACTAGTCATTGTGTTTAGGGAAGAGTGTGACTTGAGTTTGTTAATGACGACAACGTATCCAGTCTAACTCTTTAGAGTAGGTGCATGAAGTTAGATGGTGGCAAGATGGAGAGAAACCTAGGAAGAGAAATACCAGGGGTCAGAATGTCACCCCGGTGTGGTGGTATTGTGTTCCCCAAAATATTGTGTACCTTAATAAACTTATCTGGGGTCAGAGACGGAACAGCCACAATATTAATCAGAGGTTAGGCAGTGTTAGCACACGCCTTTAATCCTAGCATTCCAGAGGCAGAAATCCATGTGTTCAAGGATACAGTCAAGTATGGTGACCCACGCCTTTAATCCCAGAAAGCAAGCCTTTAATCCCAGGGAGTGGTAGTAGAAAGCAGAAAGGTATATAAGGCGTGAGGACCAGAAACTCGAGGCATTTGGCCTGGAGAAGCATTTGGCCTGGCTAAGCATTCAGGCTTCTAGCAGCAGTTCAGCTGAGAGTCATTTGGATATGAGGACATAGAGGCTTCCAGTCTGAGGAAATAAGACCAGCTGAGGATCTGGCGAGGTGAGATAGCTGTGGCTTATTCTGTGTCTCTGATCTTCCAGCGTTCACCCCAATACCTGGCTCAGGTTTGATTTTATTAATAAGAACTTTTAAGACTCATCCTACACCCGGGGGTGAGCACGCTGCATCCTGACATCCAGCCATGATGTCAGAAGGGGCCATGAGCTCTTTCTAATGGCTTCATGACGTGACACTGTCCAGGAATCCATAAGCAGAATTTACTGATTGCAGATAGACAGAATCACTCAGAAGGACTGTATACCTTTCTTCTAGGACATTCTGTTATTCAAAATTAATTATTACCAAGAAAAGTGAAGATGTGTTTTCTTCCTCTATGACCTTTCTTCTGATGGAAAAGAAGGACTCATACAAAGGAATTAGGAAAGATGTAATTCGGGCTTGGGGGCTGGCTCAGGCGGCAAAGTGCTTGCCTGTCAAGCATGAGGACCTGAGTTTGAGCCCCAGAACCCAAGTAGAAAGAGAAGTTGGGTGTGGTGGTCAGGGTACCAGTGCTGGAAACTGAGATAGGTGAAGCCCTGGGGTTTGCTGGTCAGACAGCCTAGCTGCTTGGTAAGTGCCGGGCCAATGAGAAATGCTGTCTCAAAATACAGAACAGCAAGGTGTGGGGGCGAGAGAGATGGTTCAGAGGTTAAGGTTCCTAGCCGCCATGTCGGGTAACTCACAACCACATGTAACCCCAGTTCCGGGGGAGCTGACACCTTCTGCTGGCTCCCCCCACTCCCCACAAGGTTTCTCTGTGGAGCCTGTCCTGGAGCTCGCTCTGTAGACCAGGCTAGCCTCGAACTCACAGAAATCTGCCTGTCTCCTCAGTGCTGGGACTAAAGGCGTGCGCCGCCGCCGCCACCACCTGTTTTTTGCATTTGTGTGAGAGAGAAATCTCTAAAAAACAAAAGGTAACAGCAACCGAGGAACCATACCTGAGGTTCTCCCCTGGCGTCTACATGCATACATGTACACCTGTACACATGAACATGTATAAACACTACACATACACAAAAGGTAATATTTATAAGCATAACCCCCCTCCCCCCATCATATCAAATGATTCTCGGCATACACCATATCTACCACACCACCATAAGCTCGTTGTTAACATCTGGAATTTTTTTCTGATAAGAACTGAGGCCTACACAGTTACATCTGGTGACCAGTGTCACACAGTAATTAAAAAAACAAACCGGGATCTGAATCAGGGGTCTGGCTTTAGACCCTGAGCTCCTGGCTGCTGATCTGTCTCCTGGGCATTCTCAGTGTTTCTCCCTCATTAGGCAGCAATTCCGGCTTCCCACGGTCAAATGGCTGGAGCAGGAGGGACTAGGCAGCGGGGCTTGCCTGCAAGTCAGATGGGGCCCGGAGGAAGTGGCCCTCTGGTCCAACATGGTTAAAGCTGCAAGGAATAAACATGCGTTGGTTTCCCGTACAGAGGCAGTTGAATCATTTTCTGGATTGATTCCACTTCTTTATTTTCTCTTTTAAAAAAAGGTAATTTTCTTAATTTGCTAGACCATCTCTAATTATGGGGCTCACAGACATTTATTCATTCCATTAAAAATGCACATTTTAATGATGCGATCTGAAGCGGCTCAAACAACAAGTAACAATGAACGTGGTGGCTCCTGGCCAAACACTGCGCATTCCTGATTTCCACTCTTACTTCACGTGGCCAGACCGTGGGATGGAGTTCTCTCAGGGTAATTTTCCCTGTGTCTTGGCTCTCCACAGTAAATCACCGAACCAAGGAAATGAGCCGCTACCTGGTGTCTTCTTTCTCGCACCAATTGGCTTTAATGACATTTGCAGTCTTTCCTATAATTTCCCAAGGTGACGTGTTGCCTCAGTAAGACCTGTTCATGTGTTCACTCATTAGCCACGTGGTTCTTTTGTCTGCCTTTCTCGGTCTTCTCCTTTCCTATTTTCCTCCCCATTTCTCTCCATTTTCATCTTTCATTCTTTACTCTTCCCCCTCCTCTCCCTCCCTTCAGCAAACACTGCAAGGTTCTTAATAAATGCGGAGTGCCGTGGAGATGTGTAGCTGGATGGATGAATAAGTGTGATGGATCATTGAATGAGTAGCCATTGACCACTTACTATATTCCAGGCCCTACTTGCAAGCTGAGAACAGAGAAAAACATCTTTTTTTTTTTTTGAGACAGGGTTTCTCTGTGTAGCTTTGCTCCTTTCCTGGAGCTCACTTGGTAGCCCAGGTTGGCCTCGAACTCACAGAGATCCGCCTGCCTCTGCCTCCCGAGTGCTGGGATTAAAGGCGAGCGCCACCACCGCCCGACAAAACATCTTTTCTTAGAGAATAATATTTTTGGGTGTTAGTGGGAAGACATTAAAAAAAACAAACAAATTGATATATCATATGCCAAACAGTAGGAAGAGCTAGGGATAAAAATGAATTGGGGAGCGTGAAGGGAAGTGTGGGAGAAAGAGCCTATTGTTTTTGCATAGACCGATCAGGGTAGGTGTCTTTGGTGAGATGACATTTGAACAGAGATACATTTATCAGAGGGAAGAGCAAGCCTCAAGGGAACTCACTTTCAACGTGGAAGGAAGGAGCATATCATTCCGGAAAGCTAGATGGGGCTGAGACCAGCAAGGGAAGCTGAGATGGATAGCTCCCGGGAGAAGTCCGAGGAAAGGACGTTCTGGGGCCGGGCCACTGTGAAGAAACTGGTTCTGTATCTTAGGGGAAGCATGTGCTGTGGCACCTCACAGCTAAGCTGGCTCCTTCTGGTCCTGCTTGCCTTAAACACACAGCTGAGACTCCATAGACTCCACCCGCTTTTTCTTCTGGCTTCAGACTCTCTTCCGAGTTGCATTTCTCACTGAGAAGAAGACCTAAGCTCTTGGCCATGGCAACGTGAGAGTGAAAAGCAGGCCTGTGTGGGACATGCTCCTACTCTTAGTTTGGGATCTTCTAGTTTTGTTTGTTTGGTCAACATGGGAAGAAGAAGGCTCTTGATCTTCGAGCAGTGCGTGAACACTCCAGGGAAAGAGGAAAGCTTCAGGGCTGCCGGGCTATGAGCTGGGAGCAGTGTAAGCAAGGTGCTGGCAGAGGTGTGGCATTTCTCGTTTAAATGGGATGCTGGCAAGGTGTGTGTGCGGAGTGTGTGGGTATACCACAGCAGCAGTTCTCAACCTTCCTGGTGCTGCGGCCCTTTAATACAGTTCCTCATGGTGTGCTGACCCCCAACCGTACAATTATTTTCGTTGCTACTTCATAACTGTAATTTTGCTACTGTTATGGGTCATGATGTAAATATCTGATGTGCAGGATAGCTGATATGCAGCCCCTATGAAAAGGTCATTTGACTCCCAAAGGGGTCTCAACACACAGGTTGAGGACCACTGTACTATATATAGCCTTCCTGACATGAGCAAAGACATGCTAAGGAGAGACTTGTGTCTCTCCATTTGACCACAAGAACTGGAGTCGTCTTAGAAGTTCCATGCTGGGAGAAGGTTGAAGCCTGGTGCCTCTTTTTTCCCAGAAAGAGATTTCACGGAGTCTGACAACTTGTCTGACCAGCTTGCAGGAGCCGAACTGAGACAATGGTGATGTCTGGGACCACACTTTCACCAGGATGGCGTAGCTCTGTGTACCTCTAGCCTTCTATTTAAGCCTAAAGCCTATGTCAGGACCCCCAAAATGGAGCTACTCTCCCCAGTGTGGCCACATTGAACAAATCTCCTTTCTCGGCTTTTCAGTTTTACTCATCTGTCTACAGTGTTGGGTGGATGGCTGAGCCTAGCTGCTTAGGGTTGCTGGGCCCAGACTCAGACCTTAACTCTGGCAGCTAGAGGACTCTGAATGGAAAGATAACAAATGTGAAGTGTATATCCTTGGGGAAAGGAGGGGGGGAGAAAAGGAGAGGTGGTGTAGGATGCCTCTGGTTCCTGGCCAACCAGGCAGCGTCAGGTGTGGACTCTCTCCTGGCATGGGCCTCAAGGTGGACCAGTCATTGGCGGGCCACTCCCACAAGTTCTGTGCTATTACCCCAGCACATCTTGTAGGCAAGACAGATTGGAGGTTGAGGTTTTGTTGCTGGGTTGATGTCCTAGTTCTGCCACTAGGAGCCTTACCTGGTTATAGAAGATGGTCATTAGGGCTCCGTATCCCCCATTACTAGGAGACTTCACTTGGGTCACTCTCTGATTCCAGAGAGTTTCCACTGCACTGGGTTTCTACATTGCCTCCTCAATACCCCCTTCCCCCCAATTCCAGTCATCTCTCCCAGTACTTTCCCTGCCCCCAATCCCTCCTACCTTGTGATGTGGAGTTGGTGAAAATTTGCTGAAAGAGCTTGTTAAGCAGGTCTGGTGAACTGAGTTTGTCTCTGAAACCCATGGGGCAAGGAGAGAACAAACTCCTGAAAGTTGTGCTCTGTCACATGTGTGTTGTGGCACATGCACACTCGTACCTGCAGATGTCACCAACACACACACACAATAATAGTGATAGTGATAATAATAAATATAATAGAAACTAGAAAGGCTTTCAAGAAAAAAAGGATATTTAATTTCACAGTTCAGATGCAATCAAATCTTAAACCCATCCAAGGAAACGTTGAGCTCTAACTATAGATATATCAGGAGAGCAGAAATCTGCAGATAAACTCCTTGAAATGAATGTGAGAGGAGAGAGGTGTGGACAGGGAGCCTAGGCGGACCTACAGTCACGAAAGCAGAGTGCCCCCATACAAATAAGAGTTAAAGGATATTGAAGATGGAGGGAAGGACAGACCATCAGGAGGGAGGAAACCCAACCAGCACAGAGGCTGCTGCCTAAACTAAGGAAATAGCCTGGGGTGTTCATCAGTACGAATGTTAATGAGTTTCAGATTATCTATGTTGCTGCAGTATAGACTTTTATTTCCCAGACCTTCAATAATATTTTCTACTCACTTAAATGCGTTGATGCGAGGATGTGTTGGGTAGAAATTAAAGATAGGAACAGCCCATGAAAAAGCTGATGGGAGTGTGTGGGGATAGGACCCTGGCCTCCCTCTTCACTTAGAGGCAGAAGGCAGGGTCACAGAGCCAGAACTGGGCAGGGATCCCCAGAATGCCACCAAGTTCCCCTTCGATCCTGAAAATGGAGATTTTAATCTTTCTTTATCTAGACACCGTGAAATAGGCCAATCCCGCCTGATACCTGGATTATATACATTTTTTTTTTTTTTACAAACTATTATGAATTTTCTTTAGGGTGCTGGTGAGTTAGAACTCCAGAAGCAAGGTTGAAAGCCAGAGCTCCAGTGGTCCCTAGGAAGAGAAAGGAGAGAAGGGTAACCTTTGAAGTGGCTCTTTCTTTTTAATAGCTGGGAATAAAGCTGTCTTTATGTTAGCCAAGTATTATCCTATTTGTCTGTAGCTCAGAAGGATCTTGCACAAAAGTGAGTCTTTGCTCTGTTGACCCAGGAAGTGGAGGGATTGGATGTTATTATTTCTTTTTTACAGCCCCGAGGGCACACATGCCACCTTTGAATGTCCTTCTCAATTTCTCAGCTTTTGAAGCCGTGGAAAACCCCGGCTATCTATAGAGAAAGACAGAGCAGGAGGATGGCTGCTTTTTATAATGTTCACTCTTTGATTTCAATACTGACTAGCCAAGAACAGTGTGTGTTCAACCATACCACCCAGTTGCTTTTGGAGATTCCTGGTTTTTTGATAAGATGGTGAACTGAGCTGTCCTTGTGGGCTGGTGTCTCTCTCTTGTCCAGTGTTAAAATGCCACAGCAGCCATAGGGAAGTCGGGAGGGCTGGTAGATCATGGGAACAAGTAAACTCGCGGGAACCCTGAGGCATAGCGTATGCCTGGGCTTCAGGTTGTGGGATATATCATCACCCTGCTTCAGACGAGGTCTGAAGACCATACTGCCTCTGCCTGGCAAGGAAGCCAGTGGCCTCAGATGACAAACACATTCTTGTGGTGTGACTAGTCCAAAGTTAGGCATGTTGTAAGTGCTCCCAAGCAGGGCCGAGGGGAAAAAAAAAAGGCAAAGTATCTTTTCCCATGTTCATTTCTTTTTCTTTCATTAATTTTATTTTGAGACAGGGTCTCATGTAGCTCAAGCTGCCTTCAAACTTGCTATGTTTTGGGCAATGACCTTGAACTTTTCATCTGCCCACTTTGTAATCAGCCTGCCTGTCAAGAATGAGCTAGTCTAGTGTAGTTGGAAGGTTTCTCTGGTCCCGCCAGGTGCCCACAGTCGTGTGGCCTGCTTATAAAATAATCACTCAGAAGCTTAATATTACTTATAACTACTTGGCCATTAGCTCAGGCTTATTACTGACTAGCTCTTATACTTAAATTAACCCATAATTCTTATCTGTGTTTAGCCACATGACTTGGTACCTTTTCTCAGTTCTGCCTTGTCATTTGCTTCCTCTGTGTCTGGCTGGCGACTCCTGACTCAGCCCTTCTTCTTCCCAGAATTCTCCTCGTCTGCTCACCCTGCCTATACTTCCTGCCTGGCAACTGGCCAACCAGCATTTTATTTATCAACCAATCAGAGCAACACATATTCACAGCATACAGAACAACATCACACAGTACTTCTCCCTTTTCTGTCTAATCAAAATGGAAGGTTTTAACTTTAACATAGTAAAATTACATATAATAGAATAGTTATCAAGCAAGAATTACAGCTACAATATCTAGTCTATTTGTATTTGGCAAAATTAAAGAAAATATTCTATCTATCCTATATTTGTGAGTCTAAAATTTCATATCTAATTTATCTTTTATCATAACCAGGGAAAATTATAACTATCTAGTCTTCAACTACATCAAAGACCTCAGAAGGATATACTATTACCTAAGTAAACAGGAAATGCATTGTAAGCAACTTCCAAAAATCTAGAATGACAGAGACAGCTGGCTGCCTGGACAGTTATCCAAAGTTCCTCTGCAACATTGGGTCCTCCATCTTCAGCCCACAGGCCTAATCTCTCAGTCACTTTTTCCTGTGTCCTGTAGAATGTCTGACAGTCTCCTCTGAGAAGTAGGAACCTGAAGGACCATTTTGCCGTGTTTTGGCAAATTCAGTGGTCACCTTCCTATGAGTCCTGCATGTCCAGTTTATACAACATACTATCAGCAGTCGAGGCAAGAACAGTTTCTTGCCCAAATGGCTATTTTTGCCAAGTAGAAGATAAACTTCATATGGAGTGTCTTTGACGCCCATCTTTCTCTTTGAAGTAAATCAGTGCTGCCAGGACCAGATGTGTCTCACTGTCCAGAAAGTCTAAGTTTTTAAAACATTTTAAATGTCATATTCTGTAGGTCTTTGAATTGTTTGAAGATTACCTACCTAATTGAATTATATCTATGTATATCTAGAAAACTTAACTAATTTAAGTTAAATTAATAATACTTAAATAAGTAATTAATTATTAAATAATAAAACTTAAAGTGTAATTATCATAGATGACTAATTATTAATCTGTATTTCTTAGTTATCCATTACAATTTTAAATGAGCTGTACAAACACAATACCTTAAACAAGAGTAGAAATATATATAATATAACAAAATTAACTTTAAATTTGTATCAATAAACTAAAATCCATAGCAATATAAAACATTTCAAATAAGTTGTTATTCTTTAAAAGTAGATTCAATAATCTGCCCTTTATCCTATCATATCTATAATATCCCCCTTTCTTTTTTAGAAAGATTGCATTTATAATCAACCTGCTTTTTATAAAAATAAACATTCATAAACAATATTTTGGGAATTTGGGCATAGCTTCTCATACTACTTCCTGCTGGATGGGGGCGCTGGCAATCTTATGGGAATCCTGAGAAAATTAAGAATTATGGTCAATTTCTGACTGGAATAGTCTGTGAGGCTGCATTGTCTGAGCCAATTGCCTTGAAGCCATTCTGGATGTTGGATCATCTGGGCCATGGTGTCACTGGAGACTTTTCAGGGGGTCTTGGCTGATCAAACCATATTAGCCTGGAAGCAATCCGTAGGTTCTCATCTTCTGTGGAAACAAAAGCAGAACTTCTTTTCCAAAGCAATGTATCCTTAGAAACAAATTTTGAAATCAAGATACCTTTAAAATACATATAGTGGTTTAACTTAGAAGCCTTTGCAATCAAATGCAGACCCTTTGTTCCTCCATTTAGCTGTCAGATTTGAAACAGTAGATCCCAAGAAACTGGAAGTTCCTCAAGAATCTCTTCCTGGCTGAAAGAAAGGATGAAGCCAAATGTGGTGATATACTGTGTACCCTAATAAAATTTGCCTGAAGATCAGAGGACAGAACAAGCCACTAGATTAAACATAGAAGCCAGGCAGTGGTGGCACACACTTTTAATCCTAGCACTTGGGAAGCAGAGATCCATCTCTGTGAGTTCAAAGCCACCCTGGACTACATGAGATTGACTCAGTCTAGGAGAGAAACAGAGCCAGGCAGTGGTGGCACACACTTTTAATCCCAGTACTTGGGAATCACATGCCTTTAATCCCAGCACTAGAGATCTCATGCCTTTGCTACCAGTATTTGGGAAGGACACATGCCATTAATCCCAGCACTAGGAAGGAAATGATGACTGGGCAGAGAAAGGTATATAAGGCGTGAGGAGACAGGAACTGAAGCCTTTCAGGCTGAGGAGTCCTAGAGGTAAGACATGGCAGTGGCTTGTTCCTTTGTCTCTCTGATCTTTCAACATTTACCCCAATATCTGGCTCAGGGTTTTTTTTTTAATTAGTAAGACATTTTAGAATTCATGTTACAACCAAAGGGACAACCAGGGGAGCTGGTCTAAAGCCTACCAAGGACGTGTGTTGATTCTATGAAAATGACACCATTTCACACAACTTTCGCATCTGTGAATTTGGTATCTGAGACTCATCTTGGAACTAAGCCTGTGGAGAAGCTGAGAAGCTACTCTGTCATCACACTGTGAGTTAGACTATAGATTCAGTTCATGATATATTGGAACTAATTGAATCTATTTTTTCCTTCATAAGAGCTATAAAATCAGTATCATAATTGAGAATGCAGGGTTTATTTTGAGTATATTTTGTTTTGTTTTTTCTCCCCACTGGTTCTCTTTCTTTTACAAAAAATTCCACTTTAAAAATTATTTTACTTTTACTTGTGTGTATGTGTCTGTCTGTGTAGTGTATGCCAAATGTGTGCAGGTGCCTGAAGTTTCAGAAGAGGGAGTTGGATCTCCTGGAGCTGGGTTTATAGGTACTTGTGGGGTGCCTGAAGTGGGAGCCAAACTCTTGCCCTCTGCAAAAGCAGTATACGCTCTTAACCACTGACCTATCTGTCCAGCCCCTGGACCTATTTCTTTTAAAAATTTGAATTAAAATATAACAACATCATCCCCTTCCCTCTCTTTCTTCCTCTACTTCCTATGTCTGGTTCTCTCTTCCTCCTCATTGCTGTTATATTAAATATAACTGGATCAACATCTAAACACAACTTGCAGAGTCTGTTCAGTGTTGCGTGTATGTGTGTTTCTAGGGTTGACCACTTGGACAACTAATTATGGGGCTCATCCCTGGAGAGGACTAATTCTTCTGCTCTCAGCAGTTATTAATTGCCTATAGGTCTTCTTCTAGGAATGGGGCCACATGGGATATCCCTCATCTACATTAGGATGTCAACTGTTGTTGGGATTGTTCAGGTCTTTTTAGGTAGCTACATTGTTGAGATTTCATGGATGTCACTTTCCTGTCATGGCAAGGAAGGCACAATTTCACAGCAGACTTTCTGGTCCTCCGGCTCTCACAGTCTTCCCACCCCCTCTTCTTCAATGTCTGTGCCTTAGGTGTAGGTGATGTGTTGTAGATAGCTCAATAGGGGCTAGACCCCCCAGCCCATTGTTCTCTGCATTTTAATTAGTAGTAGCTTCCTGTAATTGTCTCCTTCTGCTACAGAAAGAAGCTTCTTTGATGAGTGGTGAGAGCTGTACTTACCTGTGGGTATAACGTAAGTCTTTAGAATGCGGTTAGAAAATACATTGGTTTAGGAAAGTGGCAATGTTAGGTTCTCCTCTATGATCTCTCACCTCAATAACCACATGTAGTTGGCTAGGTTTGTAGTACCAGGCATGATTTCCCTCCTATTAATCAGGCTTTGAGTCCAATTAGATAGCTGTTAGTTATGGCCAAGACATAAATGTCACTGTTATATTTTTAGGGATATCCTGGAAGATATTATTAGGGAGTTTAAAATAACATACATGGCTTACGTTAGATTTTTGTTGTTGTTGTTGTTATTTTTGAGACAGGATCTTATATATCCCAGGCTGGCCTCAAACTTGCTACGTAGCTGAGGATGACCTTGGATTCTGATTCTCTTGATCCTTTCTCCCTTCTCTACCTCCTGAGTGCCGGAACTACTGGCTTTATGTGCTCTTGGGGCCTTGAGCGTGCTAGACCAGCATGGCAAGCACTCTACCACTGAGCCACATCCCAGCCCAGTTGCAGTCGATTTCTGGTGGACACTGCCATCTCAGGCCTTCCTGTGGAAGGTCAGGTTCCTTGGTACATTGTCATGGCTGGATTTTCTGCTAACTTGAGTGCTTACCACAGACACACACTAAATTTTCTTTGTTGGATGTAAATTGAATGGGTTCTGTGGATGGTGGGCAGGCTTGGAGGGAATGTTAGGTGCCAATATTTAGTATGATTCCTTGTCCTTGTTCTGGTTTTTAACCTGAGTGGTGTACAGTTGGCCCTGTTCACTCTGAGGTAGAGAGACAGTCGCCATCCAGGCTGCTGGATAACCTTGGACAGAGGAGAGTCGGGCTGGGGCAGGGGATGCTCACAGTAGGTGCCAGCACACCTGCTGCCCTTCAAGTCTCCCTTGCTCCCTGGTGCCTTCTCGGTCTGTAGTTCAGAATGGGGAGAAGCAGAGCTGGAGGATTTTTGCCAAGAGGGACACAGGCTGTAAGACTAGAGGAGTTCTAAAAGTCCCCAAGTTCTGTGGCTTACAGTCTTCTTCATGAAAGTGGCTGAAAAAGACAGCTAACAAATGCTTTGAAAATTAGTTGAGCCGCTTTCTTGATATTATTTAGGACTACGGAACTACGTAAGGAAGAAGGTGTGCTGCTTTCCTGTCTGTTGCTGTGACAAGACACCAATAAATGCAACTTAGTGAGAAAAGGGCTTATCCAGCTTACAGTTCTAGCTTTCAGCCCGGCACTGTGGGGAAGCTAAGGCAGGGACTTGAAACAGCTAGTCGCATCATATGCCCAACCAAGGGCAGAGAGTACACATGTGCCTGCTTGTGCTCAGCATCCTCTCTATGCTTACAAAGCCCAGGCTCCCCCATCTAGGGAATGATGGTGCCCACAGTGGGCTGGGCTCCCCCCTACATCAATTAACAATCAAGTAAATCCTCCTTGCCATGGTGAATCCAATCTAGACAATCCCTAATTGAGACTCTTTCCCCAGGTGATGCTTGCCTGTGAAAGGTTACAAAATCACCCATCACAAAAGGGAACTCTGCAATCTGGAATGGTAATCCAAGACCCTCATCTGTATTCCAACTCTCATGAAGTGTTAGAGAAAAATGGCTTCGTGGGAAAGATCTACCAAATTTTCAAGCACAGAAAATTTATGTTTCATATTAATTTTAGAAATAGAGAGGAAAAGCTTCCCAACTCACTTTACAAAAATAGAATAAGCTTAATTCCAGATAAAAATGGAAAAGTAAAGGAAAGGTACTTATAGGTCCATTTTGCTTATGAGCTGCATATGAAAAAAAAATCCTAAACAACATGTTATATAACAAAACCCATAAGTACATTACAAATATAATCAAGTGATGATGGCTTAGCTTCAGGAATTCTGGCAATGTAATTCTCTGAATTAATTGGCCAAGCATGAGCCTTTTCATATTTATCCTGATCAACAAAACAAAAGCTTTTGATAAATTTCAGCCTCCATTAATGATGAAAAAGAAACACTGGTGTCTGCCAGTTGAGTCTCGGGATTCCCAGGAGTCTGTTGTGTTCCATGATTTTGGATCAGTGGTACTTGCTGTTATAGTTCTCTAACTTAGTACAAACTGAAGAATCAAAGGAGAAATGTTTCTCTGAGAGTTCAGTTGAATGCTCTGGAAAGTCTTGTGTAGATGTAACAGTCTTATTAAATAAGAAACACAGAGCCAAATGCAGAGTTAAAAGCCCAAGAGGTCAGAGCAGTAGCTAAGAGCTGATACTAAAAAACCTTTCTTACCCTTCACTGCCGCTGCTGTCCTTCCCCTCAGAAAGAGACCTACTTCCTGTGTATCTGTCTTTTTATTGACTTTCTGTTCTGTCTTCTCATTGGTTGTAAACCTAACCACATGACCTCCTCGTCACTGCCTGTCTATACAGATTTCCAGGTCTCTATGGTTGGTATTGAGATTAAAGGCATGTGTCTCCATGCTGGTTGTATCCTTAAACACACACAGATCTGCTTGTCATGTGATCAGGATTAAAGGTATGCGCCACCACCGCCCGGCTTCTGCTATGGCTTGCTATTAGCTCTGACCCCCAGGCAACTTTATTAACATACAAATAAAATATCACCATAGTCTTGCAAAAGGCAAGCCACTCAACAATGCTATTGGTTTAGTGACGGTCTCATCATTTTAAATCAAAGGCCTTGCTTGGTGTGGTGCACACCTTTAATCCCAGAAGTTGGGAGGCAGAGGCAGGTGGATCTCTATGAGTTTTAGGTCAGACAGAGTGAGACCCTGTATCAAAAAACCAAAAATGAAACCAAACAGACAAAATGAATGCCAGTGAATATTGGCATATGCATTTTAAATTGAAATAAAATTGTATTGATTTTATTACTAGTTATTTTAGTTATCTACCAGTTGGTTCCCTCTCTTCATTTCCCCCTGTCCATCTCCTCTCATCCCCCTTCCTTTCTTTCTGCCCCCATTAGTTAAATCTAAAAAAGATCAGAGAATTTAGGTATCCTAATTGTTCCAATTTATTGTTGGTCTCTTTGTAAATTCTTCTCCTCTATCTTCAACTGAATATTCCTGAGTCTGATGATGAGATATTTTAAAGGATTTTTTGGGAGGGGGCAGGGATGCTGTGCTGGGCATCATACCCAAGGCCTTGCAGACGTTAAGCAAACACTCACTCATTGTGTCCCCAGATACTCCCCCCCCCCCCCGAGCTATAGTATTTGATTCTGTTCACTTCCTCCTTCCTAGATCTTAGATATCAGAACTATTTTTTCATGTTTTTATTTACTTTATTTATTCTTCTCTTATACATTATATCCTTACTGCGCTTTCCCTTTCCCCCACTCCTCTTGGTCCCCCATCCCCCACGATCAACTCCTCCTATGTTTCCCTTCAGAAAAGACATGGCCTTCCAGGGATATCAACCAAACATGGCATAACAAGTTACAATAAGACGAGGCACAAACCATATCAAGGCTGGATGAGGGAACCCAGTAGGAGGAAAACGGTCCCCAAAGCAGGCAAAAGAGTCAGAGACATCTTCCCACTCCCACTGTTGGGAGTCTCCCAAGAACACAAGCTACACAACCATAAGGTACATGCAGAGGACCTAGCTTGAACTCATATGGGGTCAGGTTTGTCATGTCAGTCTCTGTGAGTCCCTATGAGCCCCGCTTAGTGGATTCTGTGTGTTGTGTTCTCATAGCATCCTCGAACCCTTTGTTCCATCAGTCCTTCCTCCCCCTCTTTTGCAGGGTTTCCCAAGCTCTGCCTAGTGTCTGGCTGTGGGTTTTCTCATCTGCTCCCATCAGTTGCTGGATAAAGCTTCTCTGATGATGATTAGGCTAGGCTCTAATCTACGAGTATAGCAGAATATCATCAGGAATCATTTCATTGACTTTTTTTCCCCTCACTTCCTCTTCCCTAGATCTTAGCTACTAGAACTTTGTTTTAAAAAGACTTATTTGTATTTTTACTTATGTGTGTGTGCATGTGGGTTTGTGCATGTGCATGTGATACCTCTGGAGGCCAGAAGAGGGTGTTGAATCCTCTGCAGCTGAAGTGACAGGTAGTTCTGAGCTGCCCAATGTGGGTGCTGGAACTGAACTTGGGTCCTCTGCAAGAGCAGTCTGTGCTCTTGACCACCAAGCCATCTCATTAGCCCTGGAAATTCAGATTTTGGAAAAAAAAAAAAAAAGCTCAGATAGAAATGCTGAAAAACTCAGTGAATCAAATACTAAACCACAGTGGAAAGTGTCACCAAGAGCTTCAAACAAGCAGAAGAGAGAACAGTGAGGATGGAAGAGGCGGACGATGAGAAACCGCCAACAGCATCAAGGAAAGAAAGAACTAGTGAGCACAGCATCACACCTAAGAACTCTGCGATAGACTCAGAAGACCAACCCCAAGAACACATGGGACGGGAGGAGGGATGGAGGTAAACAGTAAAAGCAGGAGAAGCTATTTGATGAAATTCAAAGAAATGTCTCCAAATGTAGAGGAAAAAAATAGGCATTCAAACTCGAGGCCGTTAGAACCCCCAGTAGACATGACCAGGAAAGACCTATGACAGATCACAGTCAAGACGTGAAAGAACAGAGCAAAGAAACTGCACTAAAAGCTGTAAGGAAAAATCCCAACTCACGAACGCGGAAACGTCAGAATAGCATCAGATTTCTTGTCAGCAACCATGCAAACCAGGGAAGCAAGGAATGATACATCCCCAGGTCTGAAAGTAAATAGCTGGCTGCCAAGATAGCTACATCCAGCAAAGCTAGCTTTCAAAATTGATGAAATAAGGACGTTTCAAGATAAGCACACACTAAGGCACAGCTGACGGTAGTTAAGGAAGCTGAAAGACAGGAGGGGAGAGGGACAGACGACAGCGTAGGGAAGGATAATTATCAAGAGAGAGAGATGACAAAGCCTTGCTAGAAAGGAGTCCATGGTGTGTAGCAAATCCCTAATACTCTCAGGGGAGAAAGCAGAAACAACAATTCTAACCATCAGAAAAACAGGCAATAAAATGACAAGAATTGGTAAACATCTCTCAACAACAGATTAAATGTTAAAGAATAAACTTAAGTGTAAATGGCCTCAACCAATAATGAGATGCAGACCGGCTGACCAGATTCAAAAACCCAGAACCAACTATCTGTTGTCTTCAAGAAACCTAGTTCAGAAGCCAGAGGTGTCCGATTGCCCTGGAGCTGGAGTCACAGGTGATTGTGCCCTGCCTGAAATGGGTACTGGGAATTGAACTCAGGCCCTCTAGCGAAAGCAGTAAGCAGCTGGGTAGTGGTGGCACATGCCTTTAATCCCAGCACTCAGGAGGGAAAGGCAGGTGGATCTCTGTGAGTTCAAGGGCAGCATGATCTACAGAGCGAGTTCCAGGACAGTCAGGGCTACACAGAGAAACCCTGTCTCAACAACAACAACAACAACAAAAACAACAGACAAAAAGCAGTACGCACTATTAACTGCTGAGTTATTTCTCTAGCTCTGACATAAAGATTTATATAAAAAAGGAAAAAAATCACAAGGTTAAAAATGAGAGCAATTAGAGAGACATAGGTACAGAGTATGTGAATGATAGAGACCATTTTTAACTTATTCTAGTATTAATAGAAAAGGGTTGTGCAAGGCATAATTTGGGGAAGGTCAGTGGGAAATAGTGCTTTCCAGGATCCACAAAAAGGGAGCAGAATATTATGTGTTTCCTTCCCAGGGCAGAGGTAGGGAAAAAAGACTCTATTTCTGCAATAGACTTTGGCTGCATATAAATTAGTGGGATTTTTGGCCTCAGTCTTACAAGTATAAAGGGATTCACACTTAGACTTATGATAATATTTTCAAATATATTCATTCAGCTACAAAATGCTTGGACAGGATTGAACTAAGATGTTCATTTGTAGCTGTAAGCGTTCTTTATAGTGTCAGCTTTGTATCGTTCACAGTGAAGTGATATTAAAAATCCTGTGTCTGAGGGCTCAGATATGGCTCACCAATTAAGAGCACTGGCTGCTCTTGAAGAGGATCTAGGTTTGGTTCTCATCACCTACATGGCAGCTCACGACTGCCTATAACTCCAGTCCCAGGAGATCCTATGCCCTCTTCTGGGCTCCATAGGCACCTGATACACATATGGTGTGCAGACACACATGCAGTCGAAATACCCTTACACATAAAAGAATATGTTAAAAGATCTTGTATCTGTTCTATGAATTGTATTAAACTTATTTTTTAAAATTTTATTTTTTGTGTATGGATGTTTTGCCTGCATGCAGTGCCCATAGAGGTCAAAAGAAGGCATTGAAGGCTGGAGAGATGGCTCAGAGGTTAAGAGCACTGGCTGCTCTTCCAGAGGTCCTGAGTTCAATTCCCAGAAACCACATGGTGGCTCACAACCATCTGTAATGAGATCTGGTACCCTCTTCTGGCATGCAGGCAGAACACTGTATACATAATAGATAAACCTTAAAAAAAAAAAAAAGAAAAAAGAAAAAGAGGGCGTTGGATCCCCTGGAACTGGAGTTAATAGACAACTATTAGCCACCATGTGATTGCTGGGAATTGAACTCAAGTCCTCTGGAAGAGCAGCCAATGCTATTAACCTCTGAGTCACCACTCTAGCCCCAACCTACATTTTTTTTTGTTATTAATTCCTTAACATAAATTCTTCAGACTTGATCAATTTTGTACCTTGTTTTAGAATTCCTTCATCTTATAAGAAATCTCAAAAATGTGCCGTGGCTGGAGCTCAGTTGGAAGAGTGCTTTGCCGAGCACCCATGAGGTCCTGGTTTGATCTCCAGTACCACATAAACCAGGCATGGTGGTGCACACTTGTAATCCTAGCAGTTAGGAGGTAGAGACAGGAGGATCAGTTCATGGTCATCCTTGGATCCTTAGAGAGCGTGAGGCTGGCTTGAAATATGTGAGACTGGTTTAAAACAACAAAATTCCCTAATACCTCACAAATAGAAATGGTGGTAGGTTAGTCTGCCTGTCAAGAGCACCTCCTTTCCCCATGCATGGGGAGGATGAAGAAGGGCAGAGGATGAATGGAAGCCACCTGATGCTCCACATGTCAGTGGAGAACTATCAGCGTAGGTGACTTGAAACTCACAGTGTGTCACCACAGGTGTGTCCAGAGTCAGATGCAGGCTGAAGGTCTGGGATGTGACACTCCAGGTAGACACTACAGAAATATCCTGAAGGCTTAGAGCAGCTAACAGCTTGTTCAAGAGCAGAAGCAACTGAACAATATTATGTATGAATCTTGGTGTTTTTCCTAGGAGTCAAAACCCTTAGATCCACATCAGCTACAGGACCCTGCAAAACTCTTCCAAACTGTGTGCTGATGTGTCTTTATGTGACTATGGGATCCTCAGGTTTCATTGCTTGATACAAATCCATGTAACATGAAAAGAAAAAGAACCTAAGCTGAATATTTTCTTTTTTTAGTAAGAGTCTGAGTGACTGTCCATTTTGTATGGAGAAAGGATATCTTATTAAGTATTTATAGATACTGTAAATCACTCAGACACAATGCAATGCTTCATGTGATACAGGCAAGAGCCAAATGATATCTCAAAATTTAACTAAAGCTTTTATCAGTTCAATAGCAAAGGGGCCTGGGATAGCAGTCTAGCCTTAAAGAAAGCCACATTTTGTGAGTGGTAGAACTTCAGGGTATACCTCAAAAACATGTTTTTGAAAATGAAAATGAAAAATACGTTTTCCCGAAGTCTTTGTAGTTAAGGTCTAAACCATGCATCCTTATAACATGATTTTTTCCCCATCCATCTGTGATGATCTCAGTTTTGTTATAAGTATAGAAGAAAGAGAAGTCATTAACTGGAAATCATTGATACTATCCCTTGGTGAGGACTTTCATGCACGATTGTGCTTTTCTTCCTATTCCTTTATTTTGACAACATTTCTAACACCAGAAAACCTGAAAGAATTGCACAGGGAGCCCCTGTTGGTCTCCACCCATGTTCAGTGGTGATCTTATTGTGCTGTAGTTCCTTTACAACTGTGTCTCATATTTGGTAGATCACATGAAAATAAGATTTTGTATTTATGACTCACACCCATAAACGCCAGCATGTATCCCTTTAAGAACAAGAACATTTCTTTCATTAGTCATTAATCTATCTATTTATTTTGATTTTTCGAGACAGGTTTCTCTGTGTAGCTTTGGAGCCTATCCTGGAACTGTAGACCAGGCTGGCCTTGAACTCACAGAGATCCACTTGCCTCTGCCTCCTAAGTGCTGGGATTAAAGGCTTGCACTCCCACGCCCAGCTATTTATTTATTTTTTAATTTTGTGGGTGTATGAATATAGAGGCCAGTGGTGAGCCTTGGGTGTCATCTCCTTAGTTTTAAAAATGACTTATTTTTATTTTTTTTAAAATTTTGTGTCTGTGCGTGGTATGTGAATGTGTGTTTGTGTTAATGTCTGCCACAGCCAGAAGAGGGCACTGGACTCCCTAGAACAGGAATTACAGGGACTTGTGAGCCCCCTGACATGGGTGCTGGGATTAGAACTTGGGTCCTCTGCAAGAGCAGAAAGTGTTTGTTTGTTTTTTTTTTTTTTCAAGACAGGGTTTCTCTGTGTAGTTTTGGTGCCTGTCCTGGATCTCACTCTGTAAACCAGGCTGGCCTCAAACTCAATAGAGATCCACCTGGTTCTGCCTCCCAAGTACTGGGATTAAAGGCGTGCGCCACGGCCACCCGGCAGAAAGTGTTCTTAATGACTGAGGTGTTTTGATTTATGACACAGGGTCTCTCACTGTTCTCTCCAGTGTGTTGGCTGGCCAGCAAGCCCTGGGGACCTACCTTTCTCAGTGCTAGGATTACAAACGCACATCACTAGACCCGTCATCTTTTCATAGGTTCTGGCAATCCTACTCAAGACCCCCACTTCATAGCTGAGCTAGCTCCCTAGAACAGTGGTTCTCAGCTTGTGGGTTGTAACCCCTTCAAGGGTCACATACCAGATATTCTGCATATCAGATGTTTACATTATGATTCATAACAGTAGCAAAATTACAGTTATGAAGCAGCAGTGAAATAATTTTATGGTTGGGGGTTACCACAACTTGAGGAACTGTATTAGAGGGTCATAGCAGTAGGAAGGTTGAGAACCACTGCCCTAGAATGAGCATTTTAAAAGTAAAATTAACAATAATTTTATGCTCATATTTATTACTATTCAAGCATATATTAAAATTTCTCGCCGGGCGGTGGTGGCGCACGCCTTTAATCCCAGCACTCGGGAGGCAGAGGCAGGCGGATCTCTGTGAGTTCGAGGCCAGCCTGGGCTACCAAGTGAGTTCCAGGAAAAGGCGCAAAGCTACACAGAGAAACCCTGTCTTGAAAAAAAACAAAAAAAAAACAAAAACAAAATTTCTCTAATGTCTTCCAAATGGCATCTATATATTTATTTATTTTTATTTTATGTATAAGGGTGTCTTGCCTGCATAATGGGGTACCATGAGCATTGCTTGAATAGACCAGAAGAGGGCTTCATAGCCCTTGGAATTGGAATTACAGAGGATTGTAAACTGCCATGTGGGTGCTGGGAATCGAACTTGGATCCTCTGGAAGAGCAGCCAGTGCTCTTAACCTCTGAGCCATCTATTCATCTCCTATATCTTAATTTTTTGAATCAGGGTGTAGCTTAGGTTCACACATCATGTGGATTGTATTATTCAGTGTCAATCAACCTGGAACACACATCTGGTTTTTAGAGTCTCAGGCCGCCTTCATGTGAACTGTGCACACTCTAGTCTTTTCTGGTTGTCTTTTCATGTTGTTGGTTAATTGCTCATCTATAAGTTAAAAGTCAGGTCTGGAGGCTTGGTTAGATTCAGCTTAGACCTTTTGTAACAGTGTTTCGTATGGATGGTGTTTTATGTTATTACCTCACATATAGGACACTAGGAACTGAAGGTTTGTCTCTCGATTCTTGGGTGTTGCCAAGAGTGCTCCATTGAAAGGTGGTCTTCTTTCCAAGTTATTTGTAAGTTATCAGGAGAAAGAGACTGTCCACTTGATATTTGAGCATCCATTTAGGAATTTTGCTCAGAGTGCTATTTCCAGTTAGAGTAGCAACATGGCGATTTCCTAGTATTCCTCATTACTTCAGCATTCACTCTAAAGCAAAAACATTCATTGCTTTTTCCCCCCCTTCTTCTTTCTCTTCATTTTACCTTTGAATTTTGAGTTTCCCTATAGGCTCAGGGATGTTTGGTAATTCAGAGCCTTATATGATTACAGCCATTACTCTTTTCTATGTGCACATTTATCACAGAGGCCATGGGAAGTGCCTTCGGGTTGACTTCTGGGATCCTCTCAACACAGTCCTATTCATCTCTGAGCCATCTTGTTTTGTGACTTAATAAGTCCTTGCCTCAGCTTGTACAGTTCCTCCGTCAGCTTTGCTTTTCAGTGACCCTGCACATGCGTGGGCATCATTTAGTGGAGGGCTAGAAAGGATTGGGGTACTAGATGTCCTTGCTCCTATTAGACTGCAACTGCTTCTTATTAGAGTTAGAACCATGTATTTTAAAGAATAGTGAGTTCATGTTGACTTTTATAATTAAAACACAACATGCAGCATTTCCTTTATTTCTTTCGCCATGTTTTGTCATACACTAAACATCTTCCCTTGTAATAACTTTAATGTTTTCTGATTGGCTTTACCTAAAATACCACACAAAATAGTTTCAAAGCTACAATTCCAATATGCCCACTTGCAATAAACTCACATGCTGTTTTTACTGGTTATTTGAAATAACTATTTTCTCTAGGTGGAGTTTTATCAACTTGAAATACAATTTTGATCACTTGTTCACACTTTTATTATTTTTGAGGCTAAATTGGAGTTTATTAAGAAATAGTTTTATTATAGATTTAAGCGTGGGTAGGGAAATAGAGAGAGAGAGGGAGAGAAACATTCCATACCTGCAGTGGGTCTGGATGTCTCAAGAGAGTGTACTTGTTTTAGGGAATGCTATTTCTCCTTTTTGTTTAACTTTATATAGAAATTATCTACATATTTTAAAAGTAAAAAAATTGTATAAGAAAAAGTATGTTAGAATAAATATCAGGAAATATGAATCCCATTCCTTTCCCTCACTTTTATTTAGCTTCTTTTTGGACGAGTAAGAGCCAATATATTATTATATATTATAACATATTGGTGCCATTGGCAGTCCTGGTGCCCAGTTAACCTGAAAGACAATGCTGCGGATCTAAGATGGTTTCACAGGAGCTGACATGGGCAGGGAATGGGCTGCTTGGGTCAACCAACAGAGCTCAGTGACGACAGCCCCAAAGCTAACTGTGGGTCTTTAGAAGGTGGCTGTTCTCAGGGTAATGGTTAAACTCTACAAAGAGAGTCTGTCTTGGCATGGAGTATCTGTTGAGTGAATAAAAGAATAAAAGGACACACATAGCATGATTTTTATGACAAAAAGTGTTTGATCTTATTTCATGATCTTGAAAGCCAGTGAGGCTGAGGGCTCCCAAGAAGATGAACCCAGGACAGGATTTGTGTGCAAGAGATTTATCATGGGGAAATGAGAACAGGGCCCATTAATGGTGTGATTTTGCCCCAAGTCTCAGAGAGAGAGGCTTCTTACGTGTGTGTGTGTGTGTGTGTGTGGGGGGGGGGGGGACTGGTGGTTGCTGTTACCATGTGGCAGCAGCTGTCACCAACTCCTGTCTGTATCATCAACTTCTGTGCCCTCTACACACATCAGAAATTGGTCAAGCCTTCTCCAGTGGAAGGAACTTTCCAAGCAAGCATCCGTATTCCCTGTCACAAGTTATTGCTGTGGCTTAGAGTTAATTTAAAATAAACATTTCATTAAAGTGGCCACACACATGGAATTTGGTCAACTACAGATGATAGACCCCTGTTTAATGGTATTTTCTGAGGTGTGTTTAAGCCACATTACCATTAGTCACGTATTATAGAAGATGTCTTCATCGCATGAAATGCTCAGCACTTTTCTCTAATTCTTGCTTTATTTTTATGGCCACAAATCTGAATTTACTTGGTTAAAGTCATGGTACTTATAATGGGCTCTCAATAAGAAAAATTCTTTTGCAGGTAGAGGGGGAGGGTTTTAGGCCAACCTGATAGATCTGGGAAACCAATTCAGAGGTTTCTGCCTACTTGTCCTGGGATCACAGCCCATGTCCCTGTAGACAGTGGTAGCTGTGCTCACGTACTCCTTGGGCTCTTCTAGATTGTCCTGGAAACAGCTTTTGCATTTTGCTTCACTAGGTATCTTAGCCATGGCCGCTTCCCTGGATCCCTAGTATGATCTTAGCAACTTCCCTGGTCCCCAGCCTGATCTTTGCACGTCCACCTTTAATTTGCATAAGTCAAATGATTGACATAGATCTTCTTTCTCTCTCTCTGCTCCCATTGCTTTCAAGCACAAACAGATGAGAAACTCAGGAAAATTTAGCTGCTAAATCTCCAAGTCAAAACCTTTCCATTTCAGGTGCAATTTCTGTCTTCCTGTTCATTGTGGAGGCCCTGGTCACCACCTTTAAAGATTGGATGCATAACGTGTTGAATTGGGTTCTTCTACAAGCAATGTGGTTTGGTTTACTTCCCCCAGTGAACCTTTGTCTTTGAAATAGTCCTCTTGAGAAGACATTTATTTAATTCCAAATGACATTGGAACAAGGAGAGGGAGGATTCGGGGAAGGCTCTGAGCCTCCCAGCAGGAAGCTGGTGGGCTGAAACCCACTGACTCTGTAGTAGAAGCTAGTGTCTGTGGGGGCCACCAACCACTCACTCAGCACATATAGACTAAAGGCACTCAGATGATTGTTGGGTGGGGCAGGTAGGAGGGGTTTAGGTGACTCAGGCTGTGAGTGGGTCTGGTGGAGAAGAGGAACTTAAAGTTTGGTTAGTAAGAGGTTTTGCTATTATGGCTCAACAACCACAAAAAAACCAGTTCAGCTAATGATTTAGGAAGAGTATAACTCTGGAGGGTCTTCATTTGATCTTGACGTAGGCGGGCAAGGGAAATGCTTGTAGGCACGTCCAACCTTTTGATCTTGTGACGCGATGTTGTGGTCTGCAAAGCTCATGCTTGAAAACAATGGAGCTGCAAAAGGAGAATAAAAGTAACTCTGAGGAGTGATTGATCCTAAATGGAAGCTCTATGTCACACCCCTTCTCCCATGGCTCAGGGATCATCTAAGAAGAGAGGCAGAAAGATTCTAAGAGCTGGAGGTCTGGAAGACCTGGGTGGAAGTGTCTTTTGGACACAGCAGGACTGCAGCATGAACTCACAGCAGAGTGGTTGTCCATCCGGCGTGGATGGGGGAAGTTCATAAAGCCCCACCCCTAGCTGTAGCTGTGGTGCTATTGGTGATTGATAACTGCTGGAGGAAGAAGTCAGTTCTCCCCTTCCTCCCTGGGATATGGCGCAGGAGAGTCTCCTCATGTTTCAGGAGATGGCCCTATTCCCCCATAGACATCTGATGGCATTAAGTGGATCCAGTGGGTTTAAGGTTGGTGGGGGGTTGGGGTGCGGGTGGGGTGGGGGGGGAAGCACATGAACTTGGGAAAGAATAGCTGTGGGGAGGATTGGGAAGAAGTTGGAGGTACAGAGTGGAAGATGGGGAGGTAGATTTGATAATTTACATTAAGAAAAAAAACCCATTAAAAATAGGGGCTGGAGAGATGGTTCAATGGTTAAGTGCACCGACTGCTCTTCCAGGGACCTATGTTCTGTTCTCAGCACCCACATGGTGGCTCACAATGCCGTAACTCCAGTTTCAGGGGATCTGGCATCCTCTTCTAGCCTCTGCATACATGTAATGCACAGACACACACATAGGCAAACCACTCTCATACACATAAAACAAAAATAATTAAATCTCTCTCTCTCAAAAAAAAAAAGGAGCAACAAGAATCAAAACAGTTCTGAAAAACATCGCCAAAACCCACCTCATAATGTTTTGAGTAGGTTCACAGTTTTCTGTTGAGCCATGAGGGTGACTCTAACTTTTTTTTTTTTTTT
>CABHPP010139295.1:0-25696 GCA_902168425.1 Peromyscus attwateri | reverse complement strand
CTTTGTCCAAGATGATGGCCTGAAGAAATCAGAAAGAACAAGAAAGTTTTATCTGAATTCATTGCTATGGGAAAAATTTTTCCATTTCCTTTGTAGCCTCTTTGAAAGATTAAATAAAAGGTGTGAAATCAGTTAAGAGAATCACGGAGAGGATAGGGAGATGGATTGTCCATAATCAAATAGGGACAGTTACCTTGCTTTAGTTTAAGGGATACTTGGAGTTAGGCTCATACCTCAATAGACCCTTAATTGAATGTTTCCCAACCTGAAACTCACAAAACTCTTAGTGGGATGATCCAATTTTAAAATTACCAGCCTGTTAACAGACAATTTAATATTTATCCACTCTTAACTTTGAAGACATTTCTATGTCAGAAAAAAGTGAATAGGAAGAAGTAGAGGCAACACAGCAGAAGCCACCCATGTCAGGGGTATCTGCATCAGTGGTTCTGGAGCTTCCCCCCACCTTGCCACACACTGTTTCAGTAGGGATTCTTTTTAGACATATTTTCCTAATCATTCTACTCCCTTCAAATTTTAATGCCACAGATATATTTCATGTCTTTTACATAATAGGCCTATTTGTACTTTATACACTAAAGAAGACTCCCTGTCCTCTTCCACTTCCCACAAGACTATTTGCCCCTTGGAGCCAATTAAGCCCCGACTGATAATTTATAATCTAGATAAGAAGTGAACTCAGGAATCCTGGAGTTACGACAGATTATTGGTATAGCACAGCCTTTCTATGAACTCCATTTTTGTCATTTTCAGATTTTGTGATATTTAGATATCCTCTGAAACCTTAAATATTTTCTCTAGGAATGGGTATTAAGTAAACAATCAAGACCAAGATAAAATAAAGCCCAGCCAAGTAAAGCATGTTGTTCTCTAAAACTGACTTCACTCTTGCCTGTTTAATCCAGTGTACTTGACTTATCTGTAGCCCATAAGAGTTCTTGTTGGTCCCAACATCAGAGTTCTCCCTCTATTCATCCCCACTAGTCTCCTTTGTCCTGAGAACTCTTTTGAAATTTGCTTTTCCAGTATCCATTGCTTGAGGTAGCAGTATGACTGCCCCACCCCTTAGCAGCTTTACCAGCTAGAGTTTACCATCTTGTGGACAGGCCTGTCATGTTAACAGAATCATGTACCTCACAGTTTCAGAAAGTACCTGGGTACAGGAGGAATGTTCTACCTAATTGGTCATAGCATAGACACATAAGCAGGAATGTCGGCAGCAACTTTTTACTTTGTTTGGTCCTAGAGAACTTGTTTTCTTATTCCATTTTTCTCTTCATTCGCTGATTTGTTGATTATTTTGTTCATTTATTCATTCAATTCATCTGAACAAAAGAAACAAAACCTGTAGTTCAATAGACTTTAGTATTAAGAATGGACCTGGAAGCTTCATATACCTCCACTTTTTCCACATTTCTGGATAGTTTAGCTTATTATTGTATCTGACTAACCTGAAGTTTAATAATTATTTTTCCAGGTGAGTATGTGGCATAAGCAATGGCAACTTGGGGAGTTGGGTGGTTTTCAGTGATCTCTTGTTCACATTCACCTTCCAGAATGTTTGCCAGGTACAACAGACACTTAGTTTAACAACCATTGCAGATGAAATTTGCTTCCCCTGGCTGAGGGGTTTTTCCATTTTAACAATAAGATTCTTATTATTTTTTTTGAATTTATTTTATTTTATTTTACAATATAATTCAACTTTACATATCAGCCATGGATTCCCCCGTTCTCCCCCCTCCGGTCCCGCCCCCATCCCCCCGGCCCACCCCCCCATTTCCATCTCCTCCAGGGCACAGACTCCCCCGAGGATTGAGATCGACCTGGTGGACTCAGTCCAGGCAGGTCTAGTCCCCTCCTCCCAGGCTGAGCCAAGGGTCTCTACTAAGCCCCAGGTTTCAAACAGCTAATTCATGCACTGAGCACAGGACCCGGTCCAACTGCCTGTATGCCTCCTAAACAGATCAAGCCAATCAACTGTCTCACCCATTCAGAGGGCTTGATCCAGTTGGGGGCCCCTCAGCCATTGGTTCACAGTTCATGTGTTTCCATTCGTTTGGCCACTCGTCCCTGATGTCATGACTCAAATGGACTTAATTGATATCTACAGAACATTCCATCCTAACAAAAAAGATTCTTATTATTAAAGTATTTCAGAGTTCTTATCTTCTCCGAAGACGTCTTACAGAGAAAAAGGCCTGTACACCATTAACTCCCACCAGATATCTTGGGTGAGGTAATAAATCCTGCCTAGGATCTCATAAATATAAAAAGAATTTGGTTTTGAATTATGTCTCAGAAATGCCTTCAATTATCCTATTCAAATATTTACTGAATATATACCTCATTCGTGAGATACTAATTGACTTCAGAAAACTCATTTTTGTCTAATGTCACCACATTTAACAGTGGTGAGAGAAGGAAGTATCTTTTGAAGTCACTGAGATGTGACTGATGGTTCCAGTTCCAGTCAGAGAGCAATCTAGGAGAAAAACCTTCTGAGTTCCAGAACAGTAATTACGGTTTATGACTATCATCAAAAGCTATGCAACCTCATTTGACTGGTCATCCTAGAAGTCAAGAAAGGGCAGGCAGTGGCGACAGACAATGATGCCATATTGAACATGGCACTAAACAAAAGATTTGTTACTTGGACTGTTCCACGGAAAGTGTTCTTGGAGTTTATAAGAGACAGACAATCTAGATTTGGACCCAGGCTGTTTCCTTCTGTGCCTCACAATCCCATCTGTAAAGTGGTGACATACAGTATCTATCACATGAGCTGGGCTGAAACTCAGTCAAGTCCTAAAATATCCTAGAAGTATAGTAAATACTATAAAACAGGAGCAGTTATCTTAGTGGTGGTTAAGTCACGCATCCTCAAAGGTCTATATTTCCCAGGAGTAGGAATGTTAACTTACTTAATTTTTGAGTTCTGCACTTGTGTGGGTAATAAAATTTTATTTTACAGGATACTTAGTAACTTTGTAGCTTTTTCTGTTATTATTTTCACACACTTTTTAAAACCTCTAATAAATTATTCAAACAAAGGGAACTACATGTTTGTAATACACTTAGTGTATATGTGCTCCCAGATTCAAACAGGAGCCCATCATCATTTGGCTTATAATGTGATAATGTTTCTCTACTGTAATCATATTAAAATTTTTCTCACAATTTTGTCCTTTTTTCTCTCAGATACAGTTAATAATTGTCTTCCCAAAGGCCACCCAAATGATCTTTCCCAGACCAGTGTTTATTGCATTAATAGTTTTGAAAAGAATAATTCATCATGAAATGCATGTTCCTAGTGTCTCCTAAAATGTCCAATGTTTACTAAAATCCTTTGTCTTCATGTGAAAGTAACACTGAGTGAATAATTTCCATTGTAGATGGAAGGTCCTGCTTTCATTTCATGTAACTCAAGGCTGCATCTCCTATGAAAGCACCGTGCAAGTTCTTCACTAGCATCGCTAGGTGGCAGTACAGCATAAAGATGATGTTCCTTGGGCCTTCGTGGGTTCCCCTTTCCTCTCACTGTTGGCAGCACAGGCTAGATTGGCATGGGGAAGATAATCATTAAAAATAAATGCAATAAAAAGAAGTAGGTTATTATAGTGGAGCACTGGAATTGCTTTAGTTAGAAGTATATCAATTTCCCATTAAATGTTGATTGGGCAGAGTTTGCTATTAGGCTGCAAACATTTGTTAGAGGTTAAAAACTCAATCTTATACCCTGTTTTTTTTCTTGCTAAGTTTGATTTTAGGTTTTGGGTTTTTTTTTTTTTTTGATGTATCATGTAAAGGCAGATGGATTTGTTTTGCTCCAGGTGATTCATAACCGTTTTTGTCACACTGAAGTGCACTGTGACCCAGTGACATACTGCAACTTCATTGGCCACATCAGAGAGTATGTCCTTATTAGGACTTCCAATTTAAGTTCTGAAAAAGTCACTTGTGGAAGCAGAAGAAAAATGATTAATAACTATTGCTTAGTTACAAAAAAAAAATCCAGTTATTGTTAGCATCAACCTCTGCCTCAACTCTACCTGAGGTCAATGTCTTCCCCACGTCTTCATCTTTTTTTTTTTAAATTGAGAATATATTGTTCTCTCATACAGTAGTATATCCTGATTATAGTTTTCCCTCACTCTACTCCTCCCAGTTCCTCCCTTCCTCCCCTCTCCTCTGGATCTAATCCCTTTCTGTCTTTCATAAGAAAAGAACAGGCTTCTAAATAGGAGATAACAGCCATGTCCTCTGCATAATCGAAACAGTTGTGTAGCTTGGTCTGTTTAAGGGGCCCTGGCAGTGGGATCAGGATCTATCCTTGGTGCATAAATTGGCTTTTTGGAGCCCATTACCTGTGGTTGACATATTGTATATCCTAATAAACTTATCTGAGGGTCAGAGAACAGAACAGCCACTAGATTAGACACAGAGGTCAGAAAATGGTGACACACATGCCTTTAATCCTATCACTTGGTAGGCAGAGATCCGTCTGGATCTCAGTGAGTTCAAGGCCACACTAGGAACAGAGCCAGGTGTGGTGATACATACCTTTAATCCCAGCACTTGAGATCTCATGTCTTTGCTTGGGAAAGACACAAGCCTTTAATTCCCAGGAAGTGATGGCAGGAGTCAGAAAGGTATTTAAGGCATGAGGACCAGGAACTAGAGGCTTTTAGGCTTTTAAGCTTTTAGCAGCAGTTCAGCTGAGATCCATTCAGATGAGGACTCAGAGGCTTCCAGTTTGAGAAAACAGTATCGGCTGAGAAGTTGGTGAGGTGAGGTTAGCTGTTGCTTGTTCTGTTTCTCTGACCTTTCAGAATTCACCCCAATACCTGGCTACCCCGGGTTTGTTTTTATTAATAAGAACTTTTAAGATTCGTGTTACAATTACCTATGATGGGACATGTTGCAACTGCCTTGATGCAGGGGGAAGGGGCTTGGAACTGCCTCAACTGAATGTAACAAGCTTTGCTGACTCTCAATGGGAGGCCTTACCTTTTCGGAGGAGGGGATGGAGGGAGGGGTGGTTGGGAAGGCTAGAAGGGAGTGCGAGGAGGGGTGAGAGGAGGATCTGTAGTTGGTATGTAAAATGAACAATAAAAATTTCTTAATAAAGAAAAAAAGAGATAACAGCCAAACTTGACAAAAATATATAAGATGAAGCAAAGGCTTTAACATTGAAATTGGACATGGCAACTCAACAGGAAGAAAAGTCCCAGGAGCAAGCAGTAGTGTCAGAGATCCACTTGTTCTCACAGTCAGGAGTCCATAAAAATACTAAACTAATAGCTATATTATATATGCAGAGGACCTGCTGGAGAACCGTGTAAGACCTATGCTTGTTGCTTCAGTCTTTGTGAGCTCATATGTGCCTTGCTTAGTTGATTCAGAGCGTGTGTTCTCCTTGTGTCCTCCATCTTCTCTGATACTTAACGAACCTTCTGACTCTTCTTCTATGGGATTCCATGAGCTCTGAGGAGAGAGATTTGATGGAGACCTCCAGTTTAAACTATCTGTCCTCATATTGTCTGGCTGTGGGTCACTGCATCTGTTCCTATCTGCTGCTAGAGGAAGCCTCTCTGATAATGACTGGATAAGTCATTGACATACTTGTAGCAGGAATCTTAAAAGTTCTTATTAATAAAATCAAACCTGAGCCAGGTATTGGGGTGAACACTGGAAGGTCAGAGAGACAGAATAAGCCACAGCTCCCTCACCTCGCTGGATCCTCAGCTGGTCTTGTTTCCTCAGACTGGAGGCCTCTGAGTCCTCATCCAGAATGGGTCTCAGCTGAACTGCTGCTAGAAACCTGAAAGCTTAACCAGGCCAAATGCTTAACCAGGCCAAATGCTTCTAGTTTCTGGTCCTCATGCCTTATATACCTTTCTGCTTTCTACAACCACTCCCTGGGATTAAAGGCATGAGCCACCAAGCCTGGCTGTTTCCAATGTGGCCTTGAACTCACAGAGATCCAGTGGGATTTCTATCTCTGGAATGCTAGGATTAAAGGAGTGTGCTACCACTGCCTATCCTCATGTTTAATATTGTGCCTGTCCTGTTCTCTGACCCCAGATAAGTTTAATAGCATACACAATATTTTGGGGAACACAATACCACCACACATACTAGCATAGCAGAATAGCATTAGGAATCTATTTATTTATTTATGCATTTATTTATTTAGACCAGTCATATTTGGTTTTAGCCTACATCTCTGGGCTATCTAGTCTCTGGCTCTTGGTTCCCCAAGCAGTGTCAGTAATGGGTTCCTTCTTGTGCAGTGGGACTTAAGTCAGATCAGACAGTGGTTGGCTACCCCAACAAGTTCTGTGCCACCATTGCTCTCTCATATTTTGCAGGCTGGACAGATTGCAGCTATAGGCCAAAGGTTTTGTGGTTGGGTTGCTGTCCACATTTCATTTTCAGTAGCCTGCCTAGTACCTTCAAGTGCCAAACAGTCTAGAGTGCAGGGATGAAAGCTTCATGTACGCACTAGCTCAGCTTCTCTATGTCCAATGAGTTGTATGGATATTGTCCTTGGCAATGGGGCCTCCACTGTCAGTTTTTGAAGAGCGACCCTTTTTCTTAGCGTCAGTCTCGGTTGTTTGGGGATTTCCATGGGATCTGCTTGGTCAACAACTCAATTGAATACAACCCTGTTTCTCCACTGGAAGTCTTGCCTGGCAACAAGAGGTGACCAGTTGAGACTCCGTATCCCCCATTAATAGGAGTCCTCACTAGGATCACTTTCATAGATTCAAGGAACTTTCCACTGCACTAGACTTCCACACCCTCATATAAAGACAGCAAAAAATAATCAAACCGAGGGCTGAAATCAGCAAAAGAGAAACAGAGAATACAAAGAACAAGAAACAAAACAAGAGTTGGTTCTTGGAGAAAATAAAAAAGATAGACAAACTTTTATCCAAACCAACTAAAGTATAGAGAGAGCATATTCAAATTAACAAAATCAGAAACTAAAAGGGGAACATAACAGCAGGCATGAAAAAAGTCCAGAGAATCAAAAGGGCTTACTTTAAAACCTCATACCTAACAAAATCAGAAACGCTAGAAGAAATGAATGATTTTCTTGATAGATACCACTTATCGAAGTTAAATCAAGACCAAATAAGTAATTTAAATCGACTTATACCCTCTAGTGAAATAGAAACAGTCATTAATATTCTCCCAATAACAACAACAGTGACAAAAGCCCATGGTCAGATGATTTTCAAGCAAAATTCTACCAGAATTTCAAAGAAGAGTTAACACCAATACTCCTCAAATTATTCCACAAAATAGAAACAGATGGAACATCGCACAATTCATTTTACAAGGCCACAGTTACCCTAATTCCCTGCATCTCCTGTGAGTACATTTTCTTCCGCTGTCAGTGAGAAGTCATTTTCTTAGGACAAGAATATCCATGTGTCAAGGCAGACAGTCTGAGTTTGGTGTGAAAACAACTGATTCACCTTACCAGGATGTAGTTTTCATGTAACACCTGTGATTGGGTTCTCAAGGGCAGTGCTTTGTGATATTACTGAAAACTTAGTAAGCAAAACTGTGCCTATAGTCTGTGTTCTTTGGCCTTCTGTCATATGTTATGTCTAGAACAAAATCACTGAGTTGCTCCCTTCCTCACATCACACAACCCCCACCCACTGACCCTGCCAATTGTTCAGAGCTAACCACATAGCCCTACCTCTTTTGCAAAGAAGTGGGAAGATTACAGGCAGACATCACAACCTCTCTCTTAAGTCATCTTAGCTCTGAATTATAAGATTCTGTGGTTGGAGATGGGTATAGTCTTTTTTCCTTTTGAATGACATCACCAATAACATCAAATGCATTTTAAATCCTCAGAAACTAAATTGAGGAGGCAGTTTTATGACTCTCAGACCCCCATCAAAACAGAACCTTGTGAATCATTTCTCTTTTATTATGGGTAAAACTAGTTGCCCCTCATCTCTGCTTTAGATATGCTCTGCTCACACTGATGGTTTTGTGTGGATCGTAGAGAGATGTGTTGCTTCTTTACTTCCTCTGATACAGAACATCCTCCTTGATAACAAGCTTATTTTTATCCATCTTTGTGTTTTTTGATGAAGTCCAAACCAGTATGTGAGGCAGGATGAAAAGACAGAAAACCAAGGGAGCATGGGAGAATTTGGCTTGGCTTTCCTGCTGACAGTCACAGAACCAGTAAACCTCAAAGATGACTGACAGATAAAGTTGCCTACAAAGACTATATGCTGCCTCTTAAAGCCATCTGTGTCCACTCGAGGCCAGAATAACAAGAAATATTGAGTTCTAACACTCTACTCAGATTTCTAAAGCCATCTTTACTGACCTAGGCCCAGAGTGACTTGAAACCACCCATTTTGACACTTCTCTTCCCTTACATCAATTTTGACAATCTCTTCAGAACACTTTACCCTTGTAAAGTACACTGTTTGAACATTGTGGAAAAGCACAAGGAGCTCTTAGCAACCATTAGAGATGTAGCTAGAGACCCAAGAAAATCCTATATATGCCTACTGTAAAGGTAACTAAGGGCAACTCTCTCTTAAGAAGTCACACCTGGATATGTCTTATTCTCTTCCTGAGCATCTCTTTGTATTAAGCCCCATGCTTAACATCTGTGCTTAAAATGTCTTTTAATAAAGTTGAACTCTGCTTCATCTCAACTGATAATGACACTCTTTTCTGTGGCAACAAAAATTCTGGTTTTGCCTGAGTGGAGCTTCCTAAGAAGAGAGAAAATTATCTAGGTTATGATGGTGACACCATGAAACTATGTCTCTGACCCTGCTGCCATTGACAGTACATATAGGGTAAAATAATAAATGGATAGAAAAAGTTAATCTATAAAAACACTGATAGAAATAATACTGAGAATAGATCTGGGTTCTCTGCTCAGCTCTAAACATAAAAATAATGCAAATTTCTTTAGAGTACGTAAGATGCTCAGCAACTTGTGACTTTTGATTCCTGTAGTAATTCTGTGAAGCAGGTAGAGGTAGATGAGGGTGGTTTTGAACAGGAACCAAATAACTTTCTCTTCTGTTGCCATTGTTTTTGTTTTATTTTTAAACAGTGTCTCCTTATATAGCCCGGGCTGGTCATGAACTCATAGTCCTCATTTTTTAGCATCCACAGAACTATGATCACAAGATGTACCATGCATGGGTCTATATTAGCTACCCAAATAATTGAGGTTTCCTTCCAGTCCTCTTTGAAGAGTTGTACATGTGAACTGATATACTTCAGTGCCATAAATCCTGATTGGAAAATTTTATGAGGAAAACATAATTTAAAATAAAATTTGGGAGCTAGGCATGGTGACGCATGCCTTTAATCCTTGCACTTCAGAGGCAGGGGCATGTGAATCTCTGGGTTTGGGGTCAGCCCAGTCTGCAAAATGGATTCCAGGACAGCCAGGGCTATTAGACAGAAAAACCCTGTCTTGAAAAATAAAACAAAAATAGCTAGCTAGATGCAAATGTGGAGCTAGAGAGATGGCTTTGATTGTAAGAGTACTGGTTTCTCTTCAAAAAGACCCAGATTTGAGTTCTAACACCCACATGGCAGCTCATGACTCTGTCAGTCTACTTCTAAGGGATATGATGCCTTCTTCTGGCCTCTGAATGCACTGCATACAAGTGGCATACAGACATATTCAGTCAACAAGCCCATACACATAAAACAAAATAAAAATATGATTGAAAGAAAAATTTACTCTGTAAAGTACTGCCAACTTGGAGTGAAGGTATCTGTGGATGGTGGGAGATTTGGATCCTATTTCTGCAAATTGCACAATTTTGAACAAGTCTTGTCATGTGTATGAGCCCAAATCTAAGATCTATAAGTAAAGAGCAAGCCTGATCATTACTTTTTGGCTTTATATTGTACATGGGACACCTTGATGAAATAAAGCTAGCTCATTTGGTCCAGAGGATCCCAGATACTTCAATGCAGTGATTTTTCCTGCTATAGTTTTGGGGGCTGGTCCATGAAGCACATTTTGTTGCCAGAAGTTACATGACTACTGAGGCTTTCTACTATCTTCTTTTGTATTTTAAAAGTCTTGAAGTGTTTAATTTCAATGATCAAAAGAGAACATAAAATAATTGATCCTGTTATCTGTATATAGTAATACATGATCATTTGCCCCAACACCTATTCTACCATTATCCATCACTCTCTCTGAGCTTCTCTGGATATTCTTTAGAACTGTTAATCCTAGTGGAACTGGAAGTATCAATGCTTGAAATATTTGACTATGATTGGTTCAAGGACTGTTTAAAGGGTTCAAATCCGGAAATATGCAACCAAATGTATTCCTGGAATTTAGAGACAAAGTAACTTGTTCTTGGTAGACTTGAACTCAAAATGGTTAGAGTTGCATTGCCCAGAAAAAGATTTTCGGAACCAAATGGCAATAGCACGTGCACTAAGAACAACAATTAATAAATGGGGCCTCAAGAAACTGTAAAGCTTCTGTATGGCAAAGGACATCATCATTTAGAAAAATCAATAGGATATAGAACATGATAATATATTTATTAACTATATACCTCATATCTAATGAGGCTAATATCTGAAATATGTAAGGAAGTAAAAAATCTGGAAATCAATAAAACAAATAACCCAATTTAAAAATGGGGCAGAGATTTGAACAGAAAGTTCTCAAAAGAATAAATGCAAATGGGTGAGAAACACTTGAAGAAATGGTAACATTCCCTTAATCATCAGGGAAATGCAAATAAAGTTACTCTGAGATTCCATCTTACACCTGTCAGAACAGCCACTATCTATAAAACAAATGATAGCTCATGCTGACAAGAATGTAAAGTAAGTAAGTCAGTATGCTCACCCACTGATGGTGGGAGTGCAAGCTTGTATAGCCACTACAGAAATCAGTGTGGTTGTTCCTCGGGAAGCTGGGGTAACCCAACTGATGGGTGACCCAGACCCCAAAATACAAATGTGGTATGTATTCACTTATATGTAAGCGTTAGCCTTTAAGTCTTGAATTAGCAGGGTACAATCTATATGACCAGAGGATAGGTACAAAGTAAGGGAGTAGGCATGAGTCGTGAATCTTCCTAGGAAGGGGAAATAGAAGAGGTAGTTAGAGATTGATGAAGGGAGTACTGGAACAGGAGGATAAAGTTGAGAGAAGAGTGGATGAGGGAGTAAATGAGGAAATATGGGGAGGGACATCTATAACTAAGGACCAGTTACGGGGCTGAATGAACACCTAATGCAGTATAAGCTTCCTAAAATATGTACATATATGAAGGCAATATACATGAAATCACCAAATAACTAGGGAGACAGAGCCCTAACTGGACATCTTCTATCACCAAATGTAACTTCCTGTTCCAAGAATGGGTTGCAGCTAATCAAGCTTTGTCCAAAGGGGCCCCATAGGTACCCACAAACAACACAGGCTGTTGCCAGGACTATTGGTTGCTCTCCCACAAACTGCTAGTAAGGCCTTTTTGCTAAAGACAATACCTATACAACTCACTGAACATGGAAAAGTTGAGGTGGTGCCTACTTAGAGCTTTCACTCCTGCTGACTAGTGTTCATAGTGCTAGTTCATAGTTCACAGTTCATAAATAATGGAACAATCCTTGTGGGGAAAGTAACCAACCACCATCTGATTTAAGGGCCACTCCATGAGATGGAACCAATCCTCAACACTGCTTGGGTGGCCAAGAACCTGAGACTAGGTAGGATAGGGACCTAGAGGCAACCCAAATACTATTGTAATGCTAAAAGAATGTAGCAATAAAACGACTCCCAATGACATTCTACTATTCTCATAGATCAGTGTTTTGCTCTGCCATCATCAGAGAAACTTCCTTCTTTAGTGGATGGGAACAAATACAGAGACCTGCAGCTGCACAATGTCAAGAGTGTGAGAGATCTCAGAGCACTCAGTCCTGAGTTGGACATCTGTATCTAATCCCTCCTCTCAGGGCTCAGGGAACCCTGAGGCAGAGGAGCTGGAAAGATTGTAAGAGACAGATGGGATGGAGGACACAAAGGAAACAAGGCCTTCTAAATACAGCAGGACTGATACATATATGAACTCAGAGACTGTGGCAGCATGCACAGGGCCTGCATAGATCTGGGACAGATGGGGTCTCAGCACTTAGGGTGGACAGGAAGGGGCTACAAGCCCACATCCCTAATCTAGAAACTATCGTCAACTGGTACCATTCACAAATGAAAATTAATTTACTCCAACGGTATCTCACTGGGTGCATAAACCACACTTAGGGGCAGGCCCCCTGCCCAACCATGGATGCCCAACACAGAATGCTCTTAATGGCATCTTTGGAGTTTCTTTGTCTCATAATGCTTTGTCAGGGCTTTAATTTTATTTAATTATTTGTTAATTTTGCCTTAGAGTTCTTTTGTGTGTATGTTATGTGTCCTGCCTAGTTTGTGTCAACTTGACACATGCCAAAGTCATCTGAAATGAGAGTTTCAATTCGGAAAATATCTCTCTATAAGATAAGGCTGCAGGCAAGCCAGTGGGCATTTCGTTAATTAGTGATTGATGTGGGAGGGCCCAGCCCATTGTGGGTGCTGCTATCTCTGGGCAGGTGGTTCTGGGTTCTATAAGAAAGCAGGCTGAGCTAGCCAGTTAACAGTGCAACTCCATGGTCTCTGCATCAGCTCCTGCCTCTAGGTTCCTGCCCTGTTTGAGTTCCTGTCCTGACTTCATTTGATGATAAAGTGCTATGGAGGTGTAAGATAAATAAGCCCATTCCTCCTCAATCTGCTTTTGGTCATGGTGTGTCATCACAGCAATAGAAATCCTAACTAAGACATTATGGTTTTCATTTTTCTTTTGAAAATAGGATTTCTGTGTTGTGAACATGTGTTTCTCTGTGTCTATATGTATTTCCTTTGCTCTTTTTCTTCTGTTTCTTTTTGTTGTTATTGTTGTTGTTATGTGTTTTTCTAATGAGAGAGAGAGAGAGAGAGAGAGAGAGAGAGAGAGAGAGAGAGAAAGGGTAGGGACTAAGAGGGGAGAGAAGGTGGGAGGAATTGGGAGAGGGGAAACTGTAATCAGAACATATTATATGACAACAATCTATTTTTAGTAAAAGAAAAATAGAAAAATAAATGAATAGAATTACATAGTTATTATGCCCCACTGTCATAGTTGTGGAAAGTACCCATAGAGACAATGGAACCAAGGGATGTAGGGAGAGAAGGAAACTATTAGGCAAATCTTTGCCTTTCTTATAAAAGTCTCAACCATATATGGCGAGATAAATTTATTGATATGTGTGTGTTTTTGCTTGTACATGTGTGTGTGTGTGTGTGTGTGTGTGTGTGTGTGAGCATACTTCACATGTGTGATTAACCAACGTATGTAATGCTTACCAACTATGTGCTAAGAGCCTTGGGACCTAGAATCTATTATCAACACCGGATAATAGACAGAAATGAAAATTCATGTCAGAATTCCAGGTGAGGACCATCACTAAAGGTCAAGTAGAAGCATTGAAGTAGTTCAGAGGTATAAATTGGAAGAAAGCTACAGAATCACACTGTAGATCAAAGGTCACAGACTGAAAACTTGAAGGGCAAGAATGGGATCTACAAAGAGGCCTTGAACTGCTGGGTGATGACGGGGTCTCTTTTACATGGCAGTTCTGGACTCAGTAGCAGGTGAGGAACTAGTCACAAGTTATGACAATCGAAGGGGATACAGGAGTCTGAACTGTCACACAGGCCATCACAAGGCAAAGACATAAAAGAAAAATTGACACTGGTTATGGTTTGGAAACTGCTCCCACCACCCCTCTTCCTAATTACTGCCATGTCTGTATCTGGTTCCTCATTTGTTGTCCTGACAGACGCAGTAATCACAAATTGCCACTTGAGACTGGAAAATGATTATGCATGTCACAGATGAATTCTTTTTAGGACAAAAGACTTCACTTTGACCCGAAGCAAAAGCGATTTAAATTTTATTAAGGAAGCAGACAAACTACCCCATTAGACATTTGTGTGATCAAAAGGAAATCACCCTATAAAAGGTTCAGTTACACATGTCCATTAAATGGCTTCCTGGTTATTTTAAAATACCTTAAAGGTAAAGAGCATAACAACTCTCCATTTATGGGAATCATCCCCAAATGTTAAAATGGATTTTCTGGACTGCCGTGAGATCTGTTTTTTCCATTTGGGAACAAGCCACTTTTCCCTCTAACCCACCGCATATGGGTGCTTTGGTACATTCTGAAATCCATGTTCCTGTGACTGCTTTTGTCATGCTTTGGTAATTCTGGAGCATTTATCCATGTCATAGCATGGCCTTCTGCTCCACTGTTTACAGAGCCCTCACGCCTCAGTGAATTTGCTTGATGGGGATGCAGACAAATTGCTGCTTAGTGTACTGTATGTTTTTAAATGAATATTTATAGCACACAAAAGAGCAGACATTTAAAGAATGATGTAATCATTTGGAGGCAGAGAGCTAAGTATCCATAGTCTAACATGATTTGTATTATATGCCCCACCACTGGTCTGACTGTGTGGCATGTTGTACTATATTAATTTATTCAATAGCTTATGGATATTGATATATTGGTTTTTTATTAAAGGAAAATACACCATCAACTATAATTCTAAACTTTTCTTATTTTTTTATTCTTTATATACATTACCACAGTTTCTCCTACCCAAGTCCTCCCAGTCTTGCCCCACCTCACTTCTCCCCTCGATCCATTCCTGCTCAATTACCCTCCAAAAAAAGAAAGAAAGAAAAGAAGAGACCTCCCAGGAATATCAGCCAAGCAAGATATAACAAATTACAATAAGACTAGACACCAGCCTTCATATCAAGGCTGGGTGAGGTGACCCAGCAGGAGGAAAAGGATCCAAGCTCAGGCAAAAGAGTCAGAGATACTCCCCCCACATACACACACTCTCACTATTAGGGGCCCCTCAAGAACACCAAGCTACACAACCATAATGTATATGTAGAGGACCTAGCTCAGATACATACAGGGTTGGTGATTGTCACTTCAGTCTCTGTGAGCCCCTATGAGACCTGCTTAGTTGATTCTGTGGCTTGTGTTATCATGGTGTCCTTGACCTGTCTGACTCCTAGAAACTTTCCTCCCTCTCTTCTTAAGGTTTCTCTTGGCTTTCTTAGTGTTTGGCTGTGGGTTTCTGCATCTGCTCCTATCAGTTGCTGGATGATGCCTTTCTGACGAAAACTGGACTAGGCATCAATCTATGAGGATAGCAGAATATCATTAGGAATCATTCCATTAATTTTTTTTGACTGTTTTATTTGTCTCTAACCTGGGTCTCTGGGCTGAGCAGCCTCTGGTTCCTGGCCATCCATGCTGTGCTAGGCATGGGCTCCCTCTAATGGTGTGGGCCTCAAGTCAGACCAGTCACTGGTTGGTGATGCCCACAAGTTCTGTGCCACTATTACCCAAGCACATCTTGTAGGCAGGGAATATAGTAGATTGAAGGTTATGTGGCTGGGCTGATGTTCCACTCCCCCAAGGGGGCCTTGCCTGGTTATAGACGATAATTCCAAATTCCTATCTTGGATTAGTTATTCTATAATAGTAACTTGTGTATACAAAGATGTAGGTATGAGGATATTCTGAACAAGAAAGTTTTTATTATGAATAGTCAGGTAAAAGGTGCATCAAAAGAAGTAAATATTACGTGTAGAATCATAAGAGGATATAATAGAGTTTCTTAAAAGTAATAAAATAGGTCTACATTGGCTAGTCAAGAATTATTTACAAAGGCAAAGAGATTCATAATAGGTATATTTGATGTATAATCAATTTTATTAAAATAGTAATATAGAAAGCAAATATAACTTGTTAACAAATATAACAAATTAGTATCATAAAAATTTCCATATAATTTTATTTGAAAATTTATTTATAGTAAGAAATACAAAATGAATTTTCATAAGGGAGTCCAGCTTGGTATATATAGCAATGACTCCAGTTTATCATTCCTTAAATACCTGTCATCAAAAAGTGAGCTATAGATAAAAATTAAACAGTTCCTATTGATACTTGTGGAAGGATATAATATAGGCTTTATCATGATAGAAATCTGTGAGTGGAGGTCTGGGAAGACATAGAGACAGTCATTTGAAAGGGGGGAAAAGGAAAGGTCAGCAGGGTTCGGATATTTCTGCAGCCCATGGAGATGGAAGAGATCCTCTAGGTGTTGCTCAAAATCTAATAAGTCTTATAATAAAAAACTCAGAGCCAGATATTGGGGTAAATGCGGAAAAATCAGAGACAAAGGAACAAGCCACAGCTACTTCTCACCTCGCCAACTCCACGAATCCTCTGACTGAATGTCTCTGAGTCCTCAGACGAAAGGGGTCCAGCCGAAGAAAGGCTTCAGCTGAAAAGGGCTCGAGCTGAAAAAGCTTTCAGCCAAAAAGCTGTTTGTTCCCGTCTCCTCACGCCTTATATACCTTTCTCCGCCCTGCCGTATCACTTCCTTCCTAGTGCTGGGCTTAAGAGTATGTGTGCTTCCCAAATACTGGTAGCGAAGGCATGAGATCTCAAGTGCTGGGATTAAAGGTGTGTGATTCCCAAGTACTGAGATTAAAGGCATGTGTCACCACTGCCTGGTTGTTTCTTTCCTAGACTGAGTCAATCTCATGTAGTCCAGGGTGGCTTTGAAATCACAGAGATCCAGATCTCTGCCTCCCAAGTGCTAGGATTAAAGGTGTGTGCCACCACTGCTTGGCCTCTATATTTAATCTAGTGGCTTGTTCTGTCCTTTGATCTTCAGGCAAATTTTATTAGGGTACACAATATATCCCCACAGATAGAAGAGATCCTCTAGGGAGAGGGACAAGATGAATCCAAGGCCCTACACAGCCTTTTAACATGTGGGCTTGCTTTCTAGATTAAGGCTTATAGCATTCAAATCTTGAAACATGGCCATCACTACTGTGGAAGACTAAATTACATTTTAACTGAACATTAACTTAAGAACCCTGAAATAGCTATGCCTTTACTGGTTAAATCTATGATGGTATGATACGATTCTAATGTGGGTATGACTGTGCAGTGTGATCTTAGTGTGGATATAACTGTGCAGTGTGTGATCCTGTTGTGTGTGTAAATGTGTATATTGTATGAACCTAATGTTGGTGTGACTGCTCAGTGTGATCCTGGTGTAGTTGTGATTGTACAGTGTGATCCTGGTGTGGGTGTGATTGAACAACGTCATATTAGTGTAAGTTTTATTGTGCAGTATGATTCTAGTGTGGGACTAACTCTACAGTGTGCTCCCCAGTGTGCCTCTGTGTGTGTGTTACTAGTGTCATCACACACACACACACACACACACACACACACACACACACACATTCATACACACAAAAACAAACCAAAACCAAAACCAAATCAAACAAACAAAACCCCCAACAGGTCTAACCTTAAAGGGAATAAGAGATATTTTATTCTACAGCTAAATTTGAGTAACAATGGTACAGAAAGACATATTTAGATATCCCATTTCTAATTTAGGGTTTCCATTGCTGTAGTAAAACATTATGAGCAAAACAACTTTGAGGAGGAAAGGGTTTATTTCATATTACAGTTTGTAGTCCATCATCCAGGGAAGTTAGGGAAAGAACTCAAGGCAGAAAACCAGAAGCAGGAACTGATGCAGAGGCCACTGAAGAGTGCTGCTTGCTGGCTTGCTCTGTTTTGGTTGCTCAGCGTGCTTTCTTACAGCACAGGAGCAGGAACCTAGGGTTATCACTGCTTTCAGTGAGCTGAGCCCTCCCTGGTCAATCATCAATCAAGAAGATAATGCACTATGGGCCTGTCCACAGGCCAATCTGCTAGAGGCATTTTCTCAATTTAGGTTCCTGCTTCCTAAATGACCCCAGCTGTGTCAAGTTAGCATAAAATTAACTAGCAGACTCCAAATTCCATATATTAAGATGGAAACAGTTTCATGAAATTTACAGTTTTGCAGAACAAAAGAATATAAATCGAAGCAAATTTAAAATACACTGGTGAGTATGACAGAGAGGTGCTTACAGCAAGATGGGGGAAGATTTTCTATAGGACTTGGATGGTGTAAAATGACAATCTTAGCTTTTGGGTAGGTGAAAGCAAAGGTCTGCAATGTTAATAGATTCTAAGAAGCTTTTATATTTTAGTCATAGGATGTTAGTTTTGTCACAGAGGTGGGTAATAAATGGCTATTCAGGGTGTTAAAGCTAGCCAGAGATAATGCAATTTGCCCCTGAACCCTCCATATTCCAAATTCTCCACATCACTGTAAATGTAATCAATCTATCAGTCTTTGCAGACACTTTGCAGACTCAGCTTTTTTCCAGGAATTCATATTGATACTACAGTAGTGTGATGTAGGTATGGCTGAACAGTGTGATACTGGTATGGGGTGATTGTACATTGTGATGCTAGTGTGATTGTACAATGAAATCCAAATTTTGGTGTGACTGAAGTGTGATTCAAATGAGTGTGTCTGTACACTGTGATCTAATACTGGTGTGGCTATATAATAAGAACAAATCTGATTATGAATGTACAGTGAATGCTAGTGTGAGTTTGACTGTATAGTGTGATCCTAGTGTGAATGTGAATTTATATTGTGACTGTAGTATGAATGTGACTGTACAATGAGAACAAATATGTTGTTTTTATCAAAATCTCAATCGTTTGATTTTACCAATAAACACTTGGGAGCCAGATGCTGTGAAGAAAGCCTGCCATCTCAGAGAGGCAGAAATAGTACCCACTGACCTTCCTACTCTGATGACACCCCAGAAAAAGACTGTTCTCCTACTCCATCTCAAACAATACTCCTCAAACTCAATGACCCTCCCTTCTACTTCCTGTGTGTCTCTCTGTCTTGCTTCTCTCTCTCTGTGACTCCTTCTTACTCTCTATGGTTTTTTTTTTCTGTTCACTTCCTGTCAACTGGTTGTTGTGGGATATTTGTACACTGTGTGAAGGTATATTACTGTGATTGGTGTAATAAAAACCTGAATGGCAAATAGCTAGGCTGGAGGTAATGGTGGGACTTCTGGGCAGAGAGAAGAAGTAGGAGAAGATAATCGAGGTACAGAGGAGATGCCAATAAGACATGGAGAGAGTCAGACACACAGAATGAAAAAAAGGTAAAAGCCACATGCTAGAATGTAGATTAATTAAAGCAGGTTAACTTAGATTATATGAGCTAGTGGCACAGGTCTAAGCTAAGGCTGAGCTTTCATAATTAATAATAAATCTCCATGCCATTACTTGTGAGCTGGTGACCCAAAGCAAAGTTCGACTATAATTGGTCGCTTACTCTACCCGTTGACCTATGATTGATTTTATTTAATCTTGTTTTTGGTAATCAAGCAAAAAGCTCTTGGAGTAAAGGTGTGTACTAGAGTTGAGTCACACCACAACTAGAAACACGTTTTTCCAGCATTAATGCAATCTCAGGGTTCACAGTGTGAACAAAGATCCTGCAACACTTCCCCTTTTTGTCTAAATAAAAATGAAAGGTTTTAACTCAAACATTATTTTAAAACTACTTAAAAATAATAAAACTATTTATAATAATGAAGCTATTCCTGCTAATCTTTCCACAATGTCCAGCTTTGTTGTATTTGGCAGTCTTAGTATTAAGTATTTTTGAGTTCAAAGTTCTGTAAAATGTTCATGGCAGTCTCATTGTTGGGAACAGGCAAAAGCACCTTGTCCTAAGTACTGCCATTTTGACTTCAGACTCCATTTTACCTTAATGGTGAACAAATTTCAGGTTCAACAGTCAACAAAGAATGGCATATCAAGTTGAAGCAGGACCAAGCTCCTCCCCCTGCATCAAGGCTGGGTGAGGCAACCCATCATGGGGACTAGGTTCCCAAAAGCCAGCTCAAGTGCCACGGATAGGTTCTGATCCCATTGCTAGGAGCTCTACAAACAGACCAAGCTACATAACTGTCACCCACATGCAGAGGACCTAGGTCAGTCCTATGTAGGCTCTCTAGCTGTCAGTCTAGAGTCTGTGAACTCCCACACGCTCAGATTAGCTGTCTTTGTGGATTCCCCCACCATGACCATGACCATTCTCCCTCTTTTTTAATAGGAGTCCTGGAGCTGGGCCTGGTGCTTGGCTGTGGATCTCTGCATCTGCTTTAGCCAGTTACAGGATGAAGGCTCTCTGATGACAATTAGGGTAGTCACCAATCTGATTACAGGAGAAAGCCAGTTCAGACACCCTCTCCACTACTGCTAGGAGTCTCAACTGGGGTCATCTTTGTGCATTCCTGGGAGTTTCCTCGGCACCAGGTTTCTCCCTAACCCTAAAAATTCCCCACATTATGACATCTCTTTCATTATTCTCTCACTCCATCTGACCCCCAACCTGCCCAACCTGATCCCTGCTGTTCCTATCCCATCATCACCATCCCCCACACTCTGCCCCCAGTTTACCCAGGAGATCTCTTCTATTTCCCATTCCCAGGGAAATCCAAGCACCCCTCTTTGGGCCCTCCGTGTTATGTATATTCTCTGGGGCTGTGGACTATAGCCTGTCTCTCCTTTACTTTACAGGGGTAATGTCTACTTATGAATAAGTAAATACTGTAGTTGTATGTTTTTTCTGGTCCCACCTGGGTCCCTGTGGTCCCATGTGTCTCTGGTCCCATTTGGTCTGTGGTCCCTCAGCCACATATAAAATAATCAGCACTTCCCCTTTTCTTTCTAATCAAAAAGGAAGGTTTTAACTTTAACATAGTAAAATTACAAATAGTAGAACAGCTATCAAGCAAGAATTACAGTTACAATATCTAGTCTATTTGTATTTTGTAAAATTAAAGAAAATATTCTATCATTTATCCTATATTTATGAGTCTAAAGTTTCATATCTAATTTATCTTTTATCATAACTAAGGAAAATTATAACTATTTAGTCTTCAACTACATCAAAAACCTCAGAAGGATATAATATTACCTAAGTAAACAGAAAATGCATTGTAAGACATTTTCAAAATTCTGGAAATGACAGAGACAGTTGCCTGCCTGGACAGTCATCTAAAGTTCCTCTGTAATGTTGGGGCATCCATCTTCAGCTAATAGGCTTAGAGTTTTTTAGATGCTTCTCCCTGTGTCCTGTAGAATGTTTGGCAGTCTCCTCTGTAAAGCAGGAACCTGAAGAACCATTTTGCCTTGCAAATTTCAGTGGTCACCTTCCTATGGGTCCTGCTTGGTGAATCATCAATAAACACTGCATTAGCTGGCTGCCTGGACAGTCATTCAAGGTTCATTTGCAATGTTGGGGCATCCATTTTCAGCTTACAGGCCTAGAATATCTGATAGACTTTTCTGTGAGGCAGAAAATTTGAAGGACTGACCTACCTTGTCTTGGCAAAGTTTGACAGTTGACTTCCTTTGTATCCTTTTTGTCCAATTTGGTCAGCTTACTGTCAGCAATTGAAGCAAGGGCAGTCTCTTGCCCAGTGTCTAGCTTTGCCACATTTGAAGTAAACCTCATATGGAAGTTCTTCCATTCCATCATCTTCTTTGAAGTAGATTGGTGCTGCCAGGAGCAGATGTGTCTCACAGTCATGAAAAGCCTTATGTTATTAAAGAATCTTAAATGCCATGTTCTGTAATTCTTCAAAGTGTTTGAAGACCACCTATCTAACTAATATATATCTCTTCTTAACCTTGAAAACATACCTAACACGACTGCAAGTTTGGTTGTAATAGGTGACTAACTACTAACCAGAATTTCTTAATTATCCTAAACAGTTTGTAATAGTAACTTTCAAGGATAAAAACTTTACATTTTGAAATGAGTTGCATAGGTATGATACTTTAAACAAGAGTCAAAACATATATACAGTGTGTTGTAACAAAAATAACCTTAAATTTTTATCAATATACAAAAATGCATACCAATGAAAAATATTTGAGACTAGTAGTTGCTTTTTAGTTTAAAAGTGGATTCAATAATCTACCTTTTTATCCTTGTCATTCCTATATCCCCCATTTTTTTCCTTTCATCCTTTCCTCCCTTTTTCCTCCCAACATTGGACAGGAGAGAAAGAAGGATAGAGGACTGACAAAGAAAGGAAGAAAGGAAGGAAGAAAGAAAGGAAGAAAGAAAGAAAGAGAGGAAGGAAGGAAGAAAGAAAGAACAAAAGAAAGAAAGAAAGAAAAAAGAAATTCCTTAATCTAACTTCCTTGTTTAGTTTCCTCCCTGACCATGAGCAATAACAACTTTAAACCAGATCCCACAAACAACAACAAACATCCATAATCTACTGAATGTCCAAAAGTCACCTACCCCACCTCTTGGTATTGCTGGCATTGCATTATTAAAATTGCTTCCTACTGGCTGGGGGTGATGGCACCCCTAGGGGATCCTGAGAAAATAGAGATAATTGTCAAGTCCTGGGAGAGCTAGCTGTATCATTTGTTGCCCAGTCTCTGTGTGACAGGAAAGTGCATGGCTTATCTGAAGTCCTGGCTGGAGTAGTCTGTGAGGCTGGACCATCAGGGCTAGACAAGTTTTCCTGAGTCCAAAGTTTGTAGTCCAAAGTTGATCTTTGAGTGGAGTTTGTCAGCTAAGTGGCATAACCACAATCCAGGTGAATCTTTCCTTGCAGGGCCCCATCATCTTCTTGGAGACCTCAAAGGTTATTTTTAGGAATGGCCGTGGTTTATTAGAAAATGTAAATATTTTAAATGCCATATTTAGCCGATCTCCAAAAGGTTGAAGGACCACAATCTATTAAGTACATCTGAAGTACACTAACTTAGTTTCTAGTTACCTACTTCAGACTCAAACCTGAAAACACATACAGGAAGTCAGATGAAGCTTATTTCTAGAATTAATAGTACTCTGTATGACTACCAATATCCCAATAATAAGTTTATATATGTATATTACTCTTATAGATTTTGAGGTAATATTTATGCCTTAAGAAAAGTTTTAAAGAGTCAAAATGAAATCAAAGAATTATGAGGTTAGTGCCAAGAAAATAGTCTCAATTTTGGTTTTCTTCTGGCCCATACCAGGAGGCTCTTATGACATGAGACAGAGATTTTGGATTTTTCTTTAGCAACCACGTGTGGGTTTAGAGAAGGAGAGAGTCACACTCCAATTCCAAAGCCAGCTTTCATTTTTAATTAAATTGAGACCACAAAAAATACCATTTGCCTTTTTTGTTTGTAGAGAGCAGCAAAAACAAGCATTTGGGAAGATTTATGAAATTCTACCCCTTTGTAGGTAGGCTATACCATTTGGCCAATTTACTTTTACTTGGGACATTTTCTCTTGATGATTTGTCCTTCTACTTCAGGTCTCACTTGTTCAGTGGTCACCTGATTCTTTTGTTGGATGCTTTTATTCTCTTGGAAAGAAAACAAAACAAAACAAAACCCTGCCCCAACCCTAACTTTGGGGAGTTCCCTTTTTGGAGTTTCAACTTTTTGGCAGATTATATCTTGGTAAAGGCAAAATGGTTTTTTTGGCAACAGAGAAAGTATTGTCTCTTAATTAAAAAACTTTTTTTCATACCTGATCAAATGAAAGGCATTTGTTGGTTTTATCAGTTAGTTTGGATTGAATGACTAAGCTATGTGATAAACTATCACCTCTCCTAATCAAGAGTTCCCTCTTGTTCAAATCTGATCTTTGTCAATCTTGATGGTATCCATAGCTTTTCTTCTCATGTGGAAACAAAAATAAAACCTCTTCCCCAGCATAACACATATCCTGGTTTCTATTTTGAGGTCAACTGTAGCAAGTCTTTCTCTGTCCCACCAGCCAGCTCCCAAATCATGACATAGAGACTTATTATTAATTATGAAAGCTTAGCTGGTAGCTTAGGCTTTTTTTGCAAATTGTAATAACTTAAATTAGCCCATTTCTATTAATCTGTGTGCTGCTCTGAGGCTCATTTACCTCATCTGCCTACTGTCCATCTTGCTTTTCTTCTTCTTCTATGTCTTCACCCTCCTTCTTCCCAGTGTCCTCTATGCCTGGAAATTTTGCCTAGCTATTAGTAATTTAGCTTCTTATTAAACCAATCACAGGTGACATATCTTCACAGTGTACAAAAAGATTATTCCAGAACAGTCAGCACATCTTTAAAATACTTAGGTTGATTCAATTCAACAGTGTTTTTCTATTATCCAATGTCTCTCCACAGCTGCTGCTCCTTTTTCATTAGCATTTTAAAAGTTTAAAGTTAATAAAGCACTGTGTAATCTATCTCTGAGGGTCTCTATTATCTCTTTCTGTTTATTAAGCATATCTTTAAAGTCTGACACTCAAAATTCCTCCCTACTGCTTCCTGTGTATCTCTCTGTCCATTTTCTGGACTCCTTACTCTCTATGACTACTTTCTGTCAACTAGTTGCTGGCTCTATTTCCTGACCCAAGGTTGATTTTAATTAATTAATGCAGTCTCAGGGTTCACAGCATGATTAAATATCCCACAACAACTAACACCCTGGATCAATCTACTGTGGTCTCAGTTCTTCAAGAGCTTTTGTGAAAACTCACGGGAAGATCATTTGTTTATTCCTATTTCATTTGAGTTCCATCTTCCAGGTTTCAGCCTTGAGTTCCTGCTCTCACTTCCCTATTTGATGGACTACTAGATGTAAGATAAAATACACACTTTCCTCCACAAGTTGATTGTAGTCATGATGTTTTATCACAGCAATAAAGCCTTAACTAAGACAACTACTGATCCAAGCTTAGTAATGTATATGGTAAAAGATTTAGATGAGATTGAGTTTATATTTCTGAGGAAAAAAAAAACCCACAGAGCAGTGTTTCATTTGCATGCAGAGCACAGTTTGACATATCCAACTCACACTAGCTGAAATCACTTATATAACTTACCTGAGACTTTAAAGAAAACGTTAGACACTTTTGAAACATCATTAGGTTGATCCTTTTGTGTGTCTGTGTGTGTGGAGGGGTAGTAGTTAGTTACTTACTAAGTTGTCAGGGCTAGCAGTCAATCTGTGTTATATTTTAATGTACTGACTGGAAAGTGAGCTCTTTGGAGTGTGAAAGGAGTGCACAATCTCGAGATGTGTAATGATGGAGGTGGTTTGCTCTTCTGTTGGTTTTCTCTTGTTTAAGGGAAGTTGTTATTTTGAATAGGAAGACTATAGTTAAATTTCATTCTACTTTCAGATTCTTGTAAACAGCTCACAGAACCTTAACTCTATAAAAGATGATACTATAATTAAGGAACTGGGAACTTTGAAAGTAAGCATTAGTTCTTCCTTACACACATTTAGCTGGGACTTTTCTGTCCACTGTATTTCTTTCATAATAACAGTGTGGGAAGTTTTCCATTGAATTGAATTTTCTTCTTTGGAAGAATTTATGTGCTAAGTGATCACATCATCTCATGATGAACTAGGAATGAAGAGATGAGGAAAATTTACATACTGGTACAAAGCAAAAATAAATAAAAACTGTATATTTAAGTTATATTCCTGCCAAGTGTGGCCATTGGGGGTCCCAGATAGAGGAGTTTCTAGGTATTGGTGGCTGACACAAAGGAATATGGATGGACTAAGGGATGTCTGAGAGAGTCTACAGTAAGGAGGAAAG
>CABHPP010139294.1:0-16620 GCA_902168425.1 Peromyscus attwateri | reverse complement strand
CCCAGAGATGCTCAAGACCACTCCCACAGGGTATTTAAACTGCACCCCAGAAAACAGACACGTGGTTTTTTGGTCTCTCTACCCCATCTCCTCTGTGGGCAGCTGGAAAAATCACCCGAGAACATTTTACCCCTTAAACCTGGGCTTTTTCTTAATTCAGTTTGATTTGGTCTGATTTGGATTGCTGCATCGGTGGAAAGGCTTATCGGAGTGCAGAAACTTTTCAACTCTGGCAGGGTGGGTGAGGGGTTACTTACAGGAGCATGAGCAGCTCTAAGGCAGATGCTCACTGACAGCCCACTCCCGAATGGGTGAGACTCCTGGAAGCTGTAACTCTGGTGCTCTCTGTGCAGCTTGTAGGCAGCTGGGCAGGCCTGAGAAGCTTTTCTCAACAGCACCTATGAGGCTGGTCAAAGCTCTCCTCCCCCAGCAGTTGCTTACTGCTTCTCTAACCCTGGTGAGGGGCCTCTGAAAACCTGAGTTTCAGCTTTTGAGAGGAGGTTTGTTTATTTCCTGAGTCCTGTGAGCCTTTGGTTTCCTTCAAGGGGGGAGTTTCAATTCAGAGGAAGCAATAACACTGTAAAATGCCATCAAAACCTATCTTCCTGAATAATAAATTCCTATTCCTGTTTATTTATTAATTACTATTATTATAACAATTATTATTATTATTAGTTTTTCTATAGATGAGTATTACAGCATTTGTAAGGACTATCCTGAGGTAACTATCCTGGCAGGGGTGAGGCTATTCAAAGAGACACCTCTGCTCCACCCTTTGTCCTTCAGACTATTGAAACAATAGACACCAAGAAATTGGTATTTTACCAGGAATCTTACACTGGGAGAAGGAAGATGATGAAACCTAGTGCAGCGAGAGGGGGTGCTCTTCTCCTAGGGGAAGATTTCACACAGCTCTGACAACTTCCTTCAGAGGAGCTTGCAGGAGAAACTGGAGCCCAGATGATGATGGACTAGCCTGCAATCTGATTGCACTGCTTAGTTAATTGTACCTTGTGTCCTCTATTTATACCTAAACATCCTGCTGTAATCCCCAAAGATGGAGTTGGGGGCCCATGGACTACTTAATTCCATGCGTTCGTGTGGCCACACTCCTTTCTCTGCTTTCCCGTATCGCTTCTTTCTTTAATTGGCACATGAGTATCAATGCAAAATCATAGCTCTCACCTCATAGAGGGAGCTTACTCTGGAGTCAAATGTGAGTGACCACGGCCCAGGGCACAGATTCAGACTAGAGGTCAGGTAACTCTGGACTTGTGGCTCTGACACAGTAGAAGGAAGCCCCAGGCCTGATTCGTCTCATCTTTCTAGTTGTTAATGCAGAAAACACAGCTATCTCCCGACAGTGGATAAGAGCTCATTCTAGGGTTAAATATAAATAGAGACCATGGCCCAGGAACACAGATTTGGGTCACCCCAATTTCCATGTTCAGATGTGGTGACAGTTTGATGAAGTTTCTATAGTAACAGAAGCAGGAGAGTCATAAATCAAGGCACTTTCCAAACACATCGGTGGAGACATGAAGTCGATGGTTAAGGCAGCGGAGAACGTGGTGGGTCACCGCAGAAGCTCTCTCTCTGACAGCAGCCTTAGCGCTTCGCTTGGTTGGAAGCTAGTGTTCTGTTTGTATATTCTATAGGATATACCTAATGGTCACAGGGCTGTTAGGTTGTTACCCCAAATTCAGGCTCTTGAGAGAACCAAGCAGCACTCTGAAAGTTGGGGGAAAAGCTTCAAAATCCAGCCTTTATATGGTAATAGCATGTGTGCCAATCTCGGTAGGGGTCACAGCCTCCAAGAAAGTACATTTCCATGCTTCTGTCTTTGACAATCCTGGTGACTTGCTTATCAAGAGAAGTGTGTACCCCTGGTGGCCACTGTGCCTCTGGACAGTGCAGTTCTAAAAGGGTTCAGGTTTGGGATTGAGCGGGTATCGATTTGGGTAAGAGCTTTATTAAACTTGTTAACACCATGGACACACAGATGACAGCATAGAATGTGGTCTGAGAAGAGTTATGGCCCCACAGGGAATAGTGGAGGGTCCTTCTTATAGGTCTCAGAGGAAGAAGGAAGGTTTCCCAGTGAATATCTGGAGCTAAGTAGTTGCTTGTTACTGAGCCTCCAGAGGAGGAAGGAATCTGAGACTCTGAGGATATAGGAGAGTAGGGAGGAGGTGGGGAGTGAGGGGAAGGTGGGAGAGTAAGGGAGGGGTGGGGAGTGATGAGGAGGTGGGGGAGTGAGGGGGAGGTAGGAAGTGAAGAGGAGGTGGGGGAGTGAGGGGAAGGTGGGAAAGTGATGAGGTCATGGTGTAGTGAAGAGGAGGGGGGCACTTCTAGTTGAGGTGTATAGGGTGGGGGATTTTCTTCACCTACCACACTCTTTAGAGTGTCCAGGAGTCTGTCTGGCAACCCAATGTCTATAGGAGTGATTCTCAACCTTCCTAAATTTGTGACCCTTTAATACAGTTCCTCATGTTATGGTCACCCCCAACCATAAAATAATTTCCAGTGCTACTTCATAACTGTGATTTTGCTACTGTTATGAATCATAATGTAAATATCTGTGTTTTCTGACGGTCTTAGGTGGCTCCCGTGAAAGGATTGTGACCCACAGGCTGAGAACTGCTGCTCTGTAGACTTCCTTGGGGAGGAATGGCACCCACCCTCTGGAATCTGGACACTTGGCGACAGACCCTCAATAGGGACTCACCAGTCTTTGCAGGTGCTGTAAGAAAGAGGCTGCTGCAGGTGGCAAGGTCAGATGGGAAAGCCTCAGACCTCAGAGGATCCCAGCCTTGGAGCCACCTCAGCACCTTGCAGGTTTTTGAATGAGATGTGAGGACTGTTGTAGCCTCGGATAGTTTGAGATTGCTTGTATAATTTCCCCAGTTGTAACTAACGATGTGCTCTTTGCTGTCAACTGGAGGCAGGGGTGCATAGTAATACTTTATTTCTCAGTAAGATGGGAGAAACAGCGAGTGCAGAGAACACATGAACGTCCACAGGACAGCGTTTATTCCATTTTATTAGTGAAGAATTGGTCGTCAAAGCCAGGATCTAACATTTTCAGTGTTTATAAAACAAAGTGTTGATAAAAGGTAGTCTGTCTGCTGTGAAAAATATTCAAATAAGTGTGTTCTATCGAACCTTTTAAGGTCTATCTATCTTTAACTATTTACTCACAAACATTCTTATCTATGCCTCTATGTGGTTTCGTGGTATACGGACATTGTGTGTGTTTGAAAGGGTAAATTGCTTTTTTTAAAAAAATAACTTTATTGTTGTATGTGTGAAGGGGGTGCTGCTACACAAGTCATGATGAATACATGGGGGTCGGAGAACGGCTTCAGGTGTTGGGTCTCTTCCTCAACCATCGGAACTCAGATCATCAGGCTGGCCCACGAGTGTCTTTGTCCACAGAGCCATCTCTCCAGCCCTTGCTTCTCTCTGTCCTATAGCCCTTGGCTTTCTTTGCCAGACTCGTCCATCATTCTAACTCTCTAAGTTAACAGTCTGTTTTCCATAGTGAATGTATTTCACTAGCAGTGAAATCAGTGTGTTGTAGGTATAGCCTACAATATCTATCCCATTCATAAATCAGTCAAAACTTCTAAAATTGCCCTTGCCTTGAAAATGCTTCCAGAGTGTTCCACAGGTAGGGGTCAGAAGTGGAGTCCATGTGGCATTCAGTCATCTACTGTGGATGGGAAAGGATAGGAAGGGATTCAAGGCTGCTTTGTCTATGATTTTGATTTGCATGGCTTCGAGAAGATGGTATAGTTGTTAGCTTCCACACTATGGATTTATGACACCTTCAAATTTTTTATATGAATTTATTTAGTGTGGTGTGTGCAGGGGTGTGTGGGGAGCATACGCCATAGTGCATGCTTGGAGGTCAGAAGACAGCTTGTGGGAGCCAGTTCTCTCCTTCAACCAGGTGAGTTTCAGGCATTGAACTCAGGTCCTCAGGCTTGGTGGTGAGAACCTTTAACCCACTTATCATGTTCCTACTTGTTAAGAAGAAAATAAGTTTGCGGCCAAGTAGAGAATATAGAAAATCCACAGGTTTTGGCAACACATCCTGTGGACTCTGTAAATACAGATGTGTGAAGGGAAATAGCACTGGGTCCATTGCCGTCTCCTGCACTAATGCTAATGGATGGCATCCAAAAAGAATCTTCCGACTCTAGGTTAATTATAAAATGCTGATGCTGCTTCCATGGCTTAATTAGCAGTTTTTTTTTTTGTTTTTTTTTTTTTTTTATCTAGGAACTCTAGGTTAAAAAAAAATCTAGTCCATAGCATTCTTTTCAGAGTTAACCACAACTCTAAGTAGTCCATAATTACAGCATTACCAGCATTTGTTCTAAAAACAAGTCACACAGATCGCAGCGAGCTGGCAAAATGCCAGCTTATTAATAGCTCTCCACCTGCTCACGGGCCAGCTCTCCAGGGGATAAAAATTATTTAGCCCTGATTTAGAGAGCTTGTTAATTTCTGTAGCATAAATATTTCTACTATGACTGATTTCAAGTCATCGCTCATTCGATAACAAGCTTGCAAAAGTCCTAACTATTGAAGGGGTGAGCTTTAGCGAGCGGTTCTGAGCTAGCCGCTGGCTCACCACCAGTAGTTTCTTGTGAGTCCTGGGTTTGGAGGTTGGGAAAACTATGCTGTGCTGCTTAGCTCCTCTGTAATGCTTCACTCTGTTAAACTCAACCGTTATGAGGGTGTCTTTAAGTAGGACTCACGTGGCACATTGCAATCACAGTTATGAACACTCACCATACAGAAAGATGGAATGTCTAAATCAGCAATGTCTGCACTGTGATCTAGAACGAAGTCTGGAGTTTTACATTAATAAAAGCAAGGAGAACATGGGATCTAAGAATCTTGTTATCTCCCTAATGGCACACAGGAGGCGCAGGTGACAGGAAGTCCCTCCTACAGAGCTGGGGCTTAGAGGGATGTCAATCCACAGAATCCAGGCCTTCTGAAGTGGCCTTCTGACCATTTCCTTCATGGTACCTGCCCAGCACAACGGTCTGTGGAGAGGTGTGAGTTGTAGATAGATGACTGACAGGGGAACTGGGGGCCTGCATCCTCTGTCAACTCCACAAGGTGGCATTCTGTCAAGAAGATGAGCTTCCGGGCTGGAGGTCCTGGTGGGAGATCCTGAGAATGGCACCATTTGCAGGAAGGACAGATGACATTCCGAAAGGCTGCCCGGAAGCGTCTCGACAAGAGGTTATAGATAATGGGGTTGACAGCTGAGCTCAGATAGAAGAAGACACCTGCGAAGGAGGGATTGAAAGAAGACATTACAGCAAGGTAGGATGAAGTATAAATATTTAGTAAAGGCCTGAGAACCTCATGATTGCCTCTCCTGGAAGCAGTGGGGTGTACAGGGCACTCACTGAGAAAAGGAAATATGAGCAGATCCACCTGTGCACTCAGGAATCAAACATAGAGCAACGAAAGAGCCATGGGTTTCCCATCATGCTGAGTGATGTCACTAATGAGAGATGCTCAAATATCAGAGAAAAGAGGTTTGTTTCTTCATTGGATTTTTAGTTAAAGCTATTATTTGAAACCACAGTGGTGAGGATTGGTAAATCAGCCAACATTTGGTCTCTGTTAAGATTCCGCACTCTGTTGAAAATCTCTTGGAAAGAGATCATCCCCCTCCACTGCCACCGCCACCCCCCCTGCCGCCATGTCCCTTCCCTACCCACTCCTGCTTCCCTTGATAGCGCTTCCACTGAATAATTATATTTTTCTATTTATTTTGTCCACCAGGCAGCTTGTATGTTGCCTTTTCTCTGCTGGTTATAAATGCACTCTTTTCTTTAGAGATTTATTTTTTAGTTATGTAACTCTGTGTGTGTGTGTGTGTGTTGTGTGTTTGTGTGTGTGTGTGTGTGTGTGTGTGTGTGTGTGTACACCTGAGTCCCAGTATCCACAGAGGCCAAAAAAAGGTGTCTGGCCCTCTGGCACTGGAGTTACAGGCATGTAAGAAACCTGATATGGGGTCTGGGAACTGAAGTAGAGACCTCTATAAGAGCAGGTATGAGCCCTTAACCACAGAGCCATCTCTCCAGCTCCTGTACACCCACTCTTATTTCCTGTTTTGTTTCTATAAGACACCAATAAAGCTTAAGGGAGGTTAGGACCCCGGCCCTCCTTTGTTCTGTGTCCTTAGATAAACACTGGCACATCACCTCCTTCTGGAAAATAAGGGTGGGATATTCTGGTGGAAGCTGTGTGTTGTGAAACAGCATCCTCCAGGCAAGACATGGTCATGGCCATCACCCTCTCAAACTGTCAGCTGTGATCACCCATTGGAGACTACACAAGAGTGTCCCCATTAACTCTGCGTTACAGGGGAAGGGCTTGCCTGCCTTTCCTCAAAGATTTAGACAGTTAACAGTTATTTGGGGAGAGACTTATGAGGCTGGGCTCCTTCCAAGGATTTATAGACAGTTAACCATTGCTGAGAAATAGATTTTTTTTGGTGATATAGCTGCCTATAAATCACTCAGTCCTGTTAGTAACCCCAGTGACTCATTGGTTTAACAAACTGCAAAGATGGAATCCCTTCTTTGTGTCTATGGTCAGTGCCCTCTCTGGGATGAGGAGACATGTCTGTTCATTCCGACATGGGTCAAATGCTTACTAGGACATTTTGAGAACTTCAAAGTACATTGAAAGACAGCGGATTTAGACTTTTTTCCTCTCCAAGTACTTGGAAGAATATAGCAGAGGCAGGATCCTCGGCAAAGCTAGTAACAAGGATATACAATGACATCTCCTAGGAGAATGCATTTACCAACAGTCAGACTACCACAGCTATTCTATTATAACAGAGACTGCTGTGGTTATGAGGGACTCAGTGGAGGTAACGACACCAGCTATACCTTGATGTGGATAGGAGAGAGTCGATGAAGAGACAGAACTTGTATTTGGGTACAAATGTTCAGAGGCAGAAATGGTGGCGTTATACAGGAAGGTCTGCAGTACAATCTTTCTTTCCCCTCCCTCCTTCCTTCTGTCCCGAGCTGTGATATTCCTAAGTTGCACACATACATCTAACTTTTACTCTGTGGTCATGTCTTTGATGGTCCACAGGCCGCAGAACAAGACAGTGACAACAGAAACAGGTGGGGAGAAGTGCCCTGAACCTAACGTCAGTAGGTTCTCTAGTTTGTTGGAAAAAAAAAAAAAACCTTGAACTTGAAATTCAATAGCTTAGACTTGAGCCCCATTTTCACTGTTTGTACAGCTTTGTGCCTTTGGGTGAGCCATTTCTTCTCCTGCGTTTCTCTGCTGTCAATTGCTTATGATCGCCAACTACTCTCCTGCTGTAATTATCACACTCACATGTGGAGTTGGGGGTTTCTGTAAAGTAACCTGGAAACATTTTTAATCCCTGAATGTAATCAGCTCCCACTTTTTCTGTGACAGAAGTACAGATCCCTGTGAGCTGCTTGCATAGTGATGAATGCCTCAGGACAGAGTGGTGGAAAAGCTACGGTACAGTTACGTCACTGAACCCACCAAGCCTTTACCTGATACCACGTGGATGAGATTGAACACAGTAGCCAGGGACTCAGTCCACTCTTCCACGAAGCTGAAGAAGAGCCGGTCCACATGGAAGGGGGTCCAGCAGATAGCAAACACAAGGACCAAGACAACTGGAAGAGGAAGTGGGAGAAGGAGTGACGGACTAGGCCAGGGAAGAATGTGATGCCCGCTCCCAGCGGTTTCCTTCTTTTATCAGGTTTTCCCTGCCACCACGGCTAAGTGCTGATTGCCACAGGCAAATGAGACCCCAGAGATAAAGACTATTCAAACAGAAAAATTAATCATATGGATCTAGGATCAGTTTTTCTATACACTTGCCTAAGTTTTCTTTTAAAGTTTCATTTTTTACTTGAAGTTTTTCTTTGTTTTTGAAATTTTCATAAATGCACATCATAAAATATCATCTCTGCTCCTATTTTCCCACTCCAACATGCCCCCATTTCAACTTCATGTCTTTTTTGTTGAGAACCCACTAAGTCCAGTTATTACTATTTGTGTATGTGTGTGCACACCACACACATACACATGCCACAACACACATGTGAAAATCAGAGGGCAACTTCTTGAAATCAGTTCTTTCCTTCTCCTGGGTCCTGGAGGTCAAACTCAGGTTTGGCCTCAAGTGCCTCTGCCCTCTGAGTCATCTCACGGGCCCAGGATTGATTGATACTGATTGATTTCTCTCTTTCTTTTTCTTAAAAAATATTTATTTTTACGTATGTATAGTGTGCGTGCCTTGCTTATCTCTTTGTGTCCACATATCTGCAGTACCTTCTGAGGACAGAAGAGGGCCTTACAGGAGGTTGTGAGCTGCCCAGTGTGGGTGTTGGGAACCGAATGTGGGTCCTCTGCAAGAGTATCAAAGGCTCTTAACCACTGAGACATCTCAAGATTTCTTGTATGTTTCTCCTTAGAATATTTAAAATAGAACTGAATATATTTCTAAGTTCCCAAACCACTTGATTGTGAGAAACAAAGCATGCTCTCAGCAGGCGTTTAGAGACTCATACACTGATTAGATTGGGTTGTTTTAGGGAGCTGTGATAGTTACAGTCACAGGTTTTCAGAGAGTTCTTAGGGATTGGATTCCAACAGCCACCCAACCTCATCCTGTGAGGCATGGTCCCCAGTGGATGATGCTGTCTGGGGTAGGTAGGTGGAAACTTGAGGAATTTAGATAGAGGAGGCAGGCATTTGTTGTGCCTTGAAGGGAGTATGGGGAGTCTCTACACCTTCCCTTTCTGTTTGTTGCCGGCTGGGCTGTGAAGTGAACAGCTTTGTTCCACCACAGGCCTTATTGTGATGCTCTGCCTCACCACAGGCCCCAAGCTGAAGGATCAAGTGACTGAAAACTCAAAAAAGACATTGGTAGCAACCCACTCCTGGGCAAGCTGCCTAGCCTTTGTCACAGAGACTTGATGTTTGCAGCTGATGTAAAGAGAACTGCTTCCCCACCTCCCTCCCTCCCTCCCTCCTTCCCTCCCTTTCTCCCATTCTTCCTCCCTCCATTTTTCTCTTTCTACCTCCTTTGTTGCAGTGATATTCTGCCTCACAATAGGCCCAAAGCTACTTGGCCCAAGATAAATCTTTTCCTTATTGTGTGTGTCCTATGTGTCTTTGTCTCATGTGTGTGCCTGTGCGTGCGTGCATGTGTGCTTGTGTGTGTGTGTGTGTGTGTTGAGAAGGGGCAGAGGTCAACTTTAAGTGTCAATCCTCAGGAGGTTTACCCACTTTGTTTTGAGATAGTCTCTCATTTTTACCCTGAACTCACAATTCAGCTAGACTGTTGGCCAGCAAAGCCCAGGGATCCACCTGCGTCCACCTGCCCAGCTCTGGGATGCTCTGGAATTACAAGCACACACCACGGTGCCCAGCTTTTTGTTACACAGGTGCTGGGGATCAAACTCAAGTTCTCAAGCCTGTGCAGCAAGCATTTTACCAGCCGACCTGTCTCCTCAGCCTTCTTTCTTCATTTTGTCATAGCAACGAGACAAAGTTGCTAACACAGTACTCTAGAGATAATTAGGAGTTCCTTTGATCCTTTTGATTCTGTGCTGGGCCGGAACAAAGACAGAACAACTGAAAATATAGTATTGATTCTGGGAGGAACAACTGAAAATACAGTATTGATTCTGAGAGGAACTGCCTGTCCTGAGTCAGAAGCACACAGAGATCCCTCTTCTGTTCATTTCCAGCCCCAGGACAGGGATGGGTATGACAATAGTTTCCCCTCAGGATCCGGAAGCTCCACAAGATAAATAAGCATTTTCTCTCCTAAGAAGTTGTCACATCCTTTCCTGTGGCAGCTGCGTGAGGTTTGTACCTGAGTGATCTAACAGGGGCTGAAGGAGGAGACTCGAGGGTGCTGATGAGGTAGAGCAGCCATGAGCCGGGAACAACGTCTGAGGCTGAGAGGTGGGTACATGGTCTTCCTTTTGCAATGCTGTGCATGTGCACATTCCAGGTTTTCACAGGAAATGGCACCTTTGTTTCTTTCTGGTGTTATCATTGAGGAAAAGCTGTCTGCCTATGCAATGAACTTTCCAAAATATCCGGTTTCTTTTGAGTTTCTCCCTCAATGAAATGGCCATCAATTGCCCACTTTTGGCCTTAATTACTGATGATAACAAAGAAAAATGCTTTACATTTTATTGTTATAGCTTTTCCTCCTTTTTCTAGGATTGGGAATTGAACCCAAGGCCTCACACATGCCAGGCAAGCATTCTACCACTGAGCTACAGCTCAGTTCTCTTTTTACTTTTTATTTTGAAACAGAGTCCTGTTAAGTTGCACAAGTTGGCTTTGAACCCAGCTCAGATCTGTTGTTTTTTTTTTTCTTTGTGTGTGTGTGTGTGTGTGTGTGTGTGTGTGTGTGTGTGTGTGTGTTGCTATGAATTGAATTCAGGGCCTTGTACATTCAGGGCACATGCTCTACCAGAGAGCTCCACCCCAGGCGTGTTACTGAGATGCTAACAGGAGCAAACATTGATGAGATCATGATCAGAGGGGGAAGGGGAGAAGTAATGAAGACTCCCTGCTTCCCAGTCAACACAGGCCAGGTCCCACCCGGGGCTGAACCACTTCAAAGGAAATGATTATTAGTGTCAAAAGACTGGCTTCAGTGACTTCTGGTTTCTGTTCACAGAGGGCACAGCTTCCACACTCCTATGCACATTAGCCTGGGGAGTCTTTCCTCTCTGAATGTAGGCTGTAATTTGGAAAGTTTATGATGTTTCACATACCTCACAAGTGTCTCTCCTGGAGGTCTGGTGTTGCTTTGCTTAGTTTTTTATTTTCATTTTCCCACTTGTGTGTGTACGTATGTGCATGTGTGTGCATGCATGTTTGTGTGTGTGTGTGTGTGTGTGTGTGTGTGTGTGTGTGTGTGTGTAGACCCAAGGTTGAGTTGGGAATTGTCCTCAGTCACTCAGCCACCTTATTCACTGAGGCAGGATCTTGCAGTCAAACTGAGAGCTCACTGGTACGGCCAGTCTCCATAGCCAACTTACTCTACGGACCTCCTGTCTCTCCCTTCCGAGAGTGGAATTGTAAGAGGGTGGTGACTCCCACCAGCATTTGTGTGGTCTCTGGGGAGCTGACCCCCAGTGCTCACCCTTGCACAGCAAGTGCTTTAACTGTGGATCCATCTCCCCAGCCCAAGGGCTCATTTTCTTTTCTAGCATCCTTTTAGGAGAGGTTGGTCAGCGCCTGGACTTCTTAAAATATTTTGTCTCTTACAAGTATGTGTATTTCCAATAAAAAAAGGTTATTTTTACTGTTTTGTTTTTAAACAGGATGACGTTTTGATACAAGGCTACACAGCGTCCTAGGTGGGATGATTCACTCCGGAGAATTTATTATTAGTCATTCTTAATCTGGAATTGGAAAGATCCACAGTGTCTACATGGCCATTGGGAACTCACAATCCCCTGAAGTAAGTTATAAAACATTGTGTGTGGAAGCATTTGTGAGTGCAGGATCCACCATGACCTGTCTCCCGTGTCTGAAGAATGCTGGAACACAGACAGTTTCAGAACCCACCCCCATCCCATCTTACAGAGAGAGTGGTGCTCAGGCTCAGCGCGCCAATGTGATTTATTTCATAGCACTTGGAAGGCATCTCAGCAACTGTCACCTAGCACAAGGGTTTGAATGCTCAAAGCCAAAGATGAAACAAAACAGGCAAGCAATGGAACCTTCTGGAAACCAGGAAGATCATCTCAGCCAGCACCATTACGTCAGTGCCCAACACAAGTCCTTCGCTCTTATAAACAAAAGTGAACAAACACTGAAACAAAGTGAGCAGCTTACACAGCATCTTGGTGACTGATTTTCTGGAGGGTCTATGAATGTTCACAGTTACTTTGTCTGCCTCAAGGGACTCATCTTTCTTCAGCTGAAAGAGAAGTGGAGATCTGGTTAGGAAGAGAAGCTTGCTCCCCCACCAGAAACTTTGGAGGTATACAAACAGCACTTAAAGAAATGTTTTTAAACTTCTAAATACTTCACAGAATTTAATCTAGGACCTCTGAATCAACTGGACAGGGTTATGGGCAAGATATAGAAAAACCAAGTTTTTAATAAGTAATTCTATGCAGTTCTAGTTCTGTAGTGTGTTAATAAATGTTACACACACACACACACACACACACACACACACACACACGGCCAAAATGGTTAATCCTGAAACGAACAATACCAATAAAATGCTAGCTAGGCCCTTCTATTCACTTAGTTTCTTTCATTTTTGTTAGACACATTATTAGAGTCAAGACCCTTGCCACATGACGAGAGATTCCAGAAAATGAAATATTATGATCTCATGAATGTGATGATCTCTGTTGTGTGTCTTAGTTACTGTTGTATTGCTGTAAAGAGACACCATGACTAAGGCAAGGCTTATAAAAGAAAGCATTTAATTGGGGGCTTGCTTACAGTTTCAGTTCATGATCATCATGGTGGGAAATACGGCAGCAAGCAGGAAGGCATGGTGTTGGAACAGCAGCTGGGAGCTTTATATCCTGATCCAAAGGCATTGGGCAGAGAGAAAGAGAGATACTGGGCCTGGTGTGGGTATTTAAAATCTCAAAGGCCACACCTCCTAATCCTTCCAAACAGTTCATTAACTGGGAACTGGACATGCAAATATATGGCCATATGGGGGACATTCCTTTCAAATGACAAAATTGTGGGACTTTCAGAGTCTTGAATATGCTCATGAGCAATGTGGATCTTCCAGGGGTTGATGCATCCCTTTCCTCACTTTCCACATTTGTGTCTCCCATGCTCGTCTCAGTTGAAAAGGGAGTCACATTTCTTTGAATAATACATTCCCAGCTCTTTTCAGCAGATTTCGCCACTGTACTGACAAGCATAATTTAGGACATGCCAGTTTTCCGATTCTGCTGATAAAGCTGCACATCCTTCAGAATTTAAACATTGACACACATTTATCCTAATTGGAATATAGTGTGATCCTTGTAGTAATGTAAGTTTGGAATGTCAACGTGACCTGACATGCCGTCTCTATTAGCCTGTTTAAGGCCCGCCTACCCCTGTAGATGCAGCAGCTCTAGCCCTTTGTTTCCTTCTTCCTCCAAAGTCCACAAGCACCAGATAGCTGTGTTATTCATCTGGTGGTGGAATCTTTCTCTGTTAGATCTACTTTCTGTCTGTGGGGATGATGTACCAGAAGATAGGAACTCTGATGACCTGTGACCATCACACAACCAGAAGTAGGTCCAGTGTCTGTTAATTCCCTGACATCCCCCCTTATTTTCTTACCAGCAGCACCCCAACTCTCTCTTCGGCTGTTTATTCCTTTCTTACACTTAGTAGTTCAGTTGGTGTGCTAGTTACTTTTCTCATTGCTATGACAACATACCTAACAAGAAGCAACTTCCTGGAGGAAGGGTTTAGGTTGACATATAGTTTGAGGAGAGTCCATTAGGGAGAGAGAGAGAGAGAGGAGGTCACAGAGGCAGGGGCATGAAGCAGATGGTCACATTGCATCCCAGTCAGGAAATAGAAGGAGGCCAATACTGTGCTGGACTCCCTTTCTCTTACATCCCCTTTTCATTCAGTCTGGAACCCCAGCATATGGGATGCTGCTACCACCATTCAGGGTGGGTCTCCCTCCCTCAGTTACATCACTCTGGAAATGTCCTCTGAAAAATGCCCAAAGGTGTGTCTCCTACGTGATTCTAAATCCAATCAGGATGACAGGGAATATTAAGCTGAGTTAGCCCCATCTCCAGCTCCTGGTTCCGTTGCCAAATAACCTAGCAGATCAGATGGTCTCATCCCCCAGTCCCAGTAGTTGGGTAACTGGAGCCAATGGGGTTTCATGTACTTGCTTCTGTACTCTTGGGAATGGAAGGGACCCTTTTTTCACCGCATCTGAGGCAGGAGCTACAGTGGTCGCTTGTGTGGCACCGTGAGAAAAGCACTCATAGTGCTACTGTGTGCAGGCTTTAAGCTCCCTTGAAAGCAAAGCAAAGAACCAGAGAAGAAGCTGGGTGTTTGGTAGTTGTGTGTTTTCCTGAAGGAGTCTTCACTGAGAGCTGTGTCTATTTTGTAGATTTCAGTCTAAGTCCCCCTTCATGTGCCAATAGTCAAGCTGAGATTCCTTCACTAGTGGTGACATGGGTCCTGATGTATCAACTGAGTGTATCAACCAGTGGAAGGAAAATTCAAACTGTTCTACACAGTCTCAAGCTCCCCTGAGTTATAAGGAGACATTTTCAAGTTCAAGGTAAATGAGAAATGGGTGTAATTGTGTGTGATGATGAACAGACTAAGGAACAGTGAACTTTCTGGGATGCAAGCTATCCTGAGCGAATTCTTGAGAGAAAGTCTTTAAAGTTGGATAACTTGGAAGAATGGCCCATTAAAGTTCACCTTGAAAGCTCCACAAATCCATATCCTATGTCTCTACAATATACATGCTTCTTCAGATCAAGCAGTCCACAGGAACACATGGGTCTCAGTCACTGCCTGTGTGGTTACTATGTCTGCCTGTCTGTTGTACTTTGTGGTGATCTCTACATAAAGCCTATGTTTTCAGAAAGCGAGAGGTTAAAAATTATTTGAGATTTGACCTTTTAGAGTCACCTGAAACCTGAGAAGAACTGAGAGAATTCTGCGCTGTTGTGGAAATAAATGGGGGTTTTATGGAAAGTGATAAGGTATTCCTAATATAAGCATCCCAGAGCAGAGCATGAGGTACTCAATGAGTGGTAACTTTTTGCTATTCTGCTGGTTCTGATTTTTGTTCCACATCTTCTCAAAAGACAGGATATAAATTAAAATAGGCAAGGACATCTACTTGTATTTGTGAATCTCCTTATGAGGATTACTGAGTCTCTTCTGGGAAAATGTCTGTCTTCTAACTCCGCTGTGTTGTGCTTGACAGATGTTAGCCTTTGCTTCAGCTGTCAGCTCAGCACAAGCCTAGAGTCACCTGGGAAGAGGGACTAAATACAGAGACCCACAGCCAGACATTACACAGAGAGAAAGAGAGAGACCTTGGAACACACAGCTCTAAATGGGATGTCTCCATCAAATCTTTTCCCTCAGAGCTCAGGGAACCCTGTGGAAGAGGAGAGAATGTGTAAGAGCCAGAGGGGATAGAGGACACCAGGAGGACAAGGCCCTCTGCATCGACTGAGCTAAGTTCATATGAACTCACAGAGATGGAAGCAACCAGTACAGGGCCTGCATGGGTCTGTATCAGGCTCCTCTCTCTCTCTCTCTCTCTCTCTCTCTCTCTCTCTCTCTCTCTCTCTCTCTCTCTCTCTCTCTCTGCTTTCAGATTAGTATTTTTATTTTTATGGGACTCCCAAGTGTATGAACAAATGGTCTCAGATTCTTGTGCCTGCTCTTGGGCTCTTTTCCTTCTATTGGTTTGCCTTGTCCAACTTCGATGTGACAGCTTTTGTTTTATCTTATTATATTTTATTTTGTTATGTTTTGTTGTTAGCTCCTAGAAGCCTGTTCTTTTCTAATGAGAGACAGAAAAGGAGTGAATTAGGATGGGAAGGGAGGTGGAGAGGACCTGGGGAGGGTAAAGGGAGGAGAAATTGGAATCAAGATATATTATATGAGAAATGAATCTATTTTTAATAAAGGGGAAATAATAATAATAAAAGATTTTAATTCTGGTTCTAAAACTGTGACCATTGTAAGACACAGTTGTTGGTTGTTCCATAATTGATTTCAGCCAATAGTTAAGAACAATAGCACTATATCAAAAGATTGGTCATTTCATGGCTGGGTTTCATAGTTCTCAGGGAAGTTTGTACTCCCATGAAGGCATTTCTTTAAATCAAACACCAAGCAATCATTCCACATAGATATTTTTATAAACTAGCCTCCTGGCCATTGCGGTTTGTACCAAAAGAAAACCACTTATCCATTACTGCTCACCTTAAAGTGTCTTCAGGTTATAATGGCACAACCAGCCAACTTAAGGAAGAGATGGACTGAATATGTGATATGGTAGTGTCCCACCGGGGCTCACAATGGCCAACACAACAGAGTCTAAGACATTTGCCTAGTTAATGTCAAATGATGCTTTAATATTAAATACTTTCATTTCACTTTAGATGCTTAGCATGGGTAGATACTCAGTCATCAATGGGATGAACTCTGCCCCCACACTCAGGGAGGGACAAAAAGGGATGAGAGATGCTGTGGTCACTCTATAGGATGCTCCAAGGTTCAGAAGCTTAGAGCTTACTTATCTGACATCTCCAGCAGTGGAACACCAAGGTGAGGTTCATGGGACTGATCATCTTTCAGGTTATTATCTTGATGAGCTGTTCATGGTGATTGTGGTGTGTGTGTGTATGTATATACTTGAGTATATCTGTGTGTATATATGAATATAGGTGTAGATACGCATTGTCCTGATCTATACTTATTTGTCTGTCTTTCAACTTCTCTATCAGCTCATTTGCCCATCCTTCCTTCCATCCATCCATCCATCCATCCATCCATCCATCCATCCATCCATCC
>CABHPP010139293.1:0-49519 GCA_902168425.1 Peromyscus attwateri | reverse complement strand
GTGTGTGTGTGTGTGTGTGTGTGTGTGTGTGTGTGTTTTCTCAAAGTTACTAAAGAACAACCCCTTCTTTGATTCAGGCAGGGCAGCTTAAAAGTTTCTGGAACTACCTCCAACAACTGTAAACATTGTAAAGAGGAAGCTTGACTCACCTATGCAAGTCACTGCTGCTATCACTCTACTTCGTGGTAAGTACAGTGAGGCCGCTGCGCCAGGACACAGGTCCGCCTGTCCACCTGTTCCTCCACCTGCCCCCCCACCTGTCCTCCAGTCTGTCCCCCGCCTGTCCCCCGTCTGTCCCTGCCCGCCCCAGCCTGTCCCGCCGTCTGTCCCTGTCCCCCTCTCTACCCCCCCCCCCCCCCTCCGTCTCCCCCCCTGTCCCCCCCCCCCCCCCCCCTCGGTCCCCGCCTGTGCCCCCATCTGTCCCCACCTCCCCCGTCTGTCTCCCGTCTGTCCCCTCGTCTGCACCCCCGTTTGTCCCCGCCTGTGCCCCTGTCTGTCCCACCCCCACCCCCCGCCGCCTGTCAGAACCGAAAGTCCGTCCGTGCACCCGGCATACCGGCCCGGCGGCGCTCGCTCACCTCGGGCGCGCCCCGGCAGGCTGCCCGCCTGGATGCCGCCGCTGCAGAGCTCCTCGGCGTCCACGAACTCCGAGTCCCGGTCCCCGTCCTCCTCCTGCACGCACTCCTCCTCGGTGTCGTCCTTATCGGGGTGCAGGGGGCCCCATAGCTCGCGCAGGTGCACGCACGGCCCAGCCATGCTCTCAGAATGCAAACTCAGTCCAAACCAACTCCGGAAAACCCCGCGCGATGCCCCTGGCTGCAGCCAGCCAATCAGCTCCACCAGGGCGAGCGCATCAGCTTCCGGGAACGCCCGGGCGGTGGGCGGCGTGGGGCGTGGCCTGAGGATGCTCCGCCCCCGGGAGAGGAGGGACCTGCCCCCTGGGTGGGTGTGGGTGTGCGCTCCTGGAGATGCAACTGGGGATCCGCAGCTGACTTTTGCAGAACTGCGGTTTCCAGAAGGGCAGGGCGTTTCTGGCGGAGAGGGAACCGCGAGGAACCCCGGGAAAGCAAGGAACCCCGGGAAAGCAGGGCGTCTGCCACTCCCCCTCCTAAAAATAGCATAGCAGAGGCCTTTAAAGACCTTGAGGGCAGACAGCCTGGTGGCGACGGCTTGGTGCTTGGTCTCCTTACCCATAAAAGGGCCGCAGGAGAGTTGATTTACATCACCTAGGGCACTTATGCAGGTAGGCATCTAGGTCCCTTTCCACGGTTTCTGCTTTGGGAGTTAAGGCGGTGATGCGGATTCTTATTTTAAGGCATGGTCTGGGTTGTCCATTTTTATACTCTGCGGGACTTGGAAACCGTTGGCCTTGGTGGCTTTTAGAGAAGCCCTTTCAACCTCTCCGGTTTAGATGCTGTTTTCCCCGACTTTTTAAAGCTTAGCTAGTTCCTGTTTTCAGTAAAGCAATGGGTGGAGACTGGCAGCCCGGAGAATATGCAGACTTGAGACAGGAAGGAAAGAAAGAGAAGAGAGATTTAAAAACATATAGTGCGCACTCGGGAGGCAGAGCCAGGCGGATCTCTGTGAGTTCGAGGCCAGTCTGGTCTACAGAGCGAGATTCAGGACAGACACCAAAACTACACAGAGAAACCCTGTCTCGAAAAACCAAAAAAAAAAAAGTCTGTGGTGAATACATACAGGCATCTTCCTTTCTTTTAGATTTCATTTATTATTCTTTTTAATGTGTGTGACTGCCTTTTTGCTTACATGTATGTCTGCGCACCATTTGCATGCCCAATGCAAAAGTTCCCTGGAATTGGAGTGACAGACAGTAGTTAGCTGCCATGTGGGTGCTGGGAATCAAACCTGGGTCTTCTGGAAGAGCAGCCAGCGTTCTTAAATGCTGAGCCATCTCTCCATCCCTTAGACAGACATTTCCTTGCCATTGTCTAAGCAATGCAGAAAACTATTTATATAGCATTTACCTTGTATTAAGTATAAATCCTATAAAGATATTTTAATTGGGGGATACAGTAAGCTGTAGTCAGAGAGTTCTGCTTATAGAGAGACTTGTGCGTGCCCTAGTATCTGAGGGGGCCAAGAGCCAATGCCCCATAGGTGCAGAGGGACTCTGTGAATAGAGAACCAAAAGCCATTGGAGAAAAACTAAACTTGATCTCCCTCTTGGGAATAAATTGGTAAATGTTCTCAGCAGGAAAACTTCGTCGTGGGGGAGCAGAAGCCCAGTGTTTCTAGGGTTCCGCTGCAGCATGAATTCCTTCCTGTGAGGTCTCAAACCAGAACAAAAGGCTAACTAAGGTGCCTATTTAGCGTATCAAAGCGGCCAGGTTCTCCCAGCATCCCTCAGTCCCTGCCTGTTACAGGGATAGCTGGTGTCCCCTGACTGCTACCCTGAACTTCTCCAGCCCAGGGCTGGGCTGCCCTTCCCTATATAATGCAGCCACTTTTGTTACCCGGCCTTTTCGTCTACCACTTTGTCATTTGGCCTGGCCACCTTATTCGGCAGTTCCTCTTTCGCTCTCCCTCCCTCTCTCTCCTCTCATGGTCTGGTTTAGTCTGCCGTCCCTGTTCAGCCTGGACTCTACTTTCTTCCCTTTATCTACACGAAAAATCTTCACTATACTTTAGGAGTAGTCCCGCTCTCCTCCTTTTATTTCATTTTTTTTTTTTCATTCCCGTCCTTCACACGTGGTTACTGTTTCCACCCTTTGTAGAACCGGGCTTCAGCAGAGGAAGTCCACGGGATACCTTTTAGCCTGTGTTTTACCTGAGCCCTCAGCACTGATGACTCCTGTCCTGTCTTGTTTGGCTGCCTAAGCTCGGCCACTCACCTTCTCAAGTTTCCCTCCTGGCCCTTCATATTCTCATCCATCTTAGCCTTCTCTGCTGGCCTCCTTTATTGGTGTACCCAACACACACACACACACACACACACACACACACACACACATTTTCACTCTGAAATTCACCCCTCAGATATCCATCACCTACATGCTTATGACCTCTCTTCTGTTAACGCCTCAGCAAGAGATGGGGCTTGGGGAGCACCTCCCCATCTGTGCCTACATTTGGCCGGATTCATCTTGTGCGGGCAAACACAAACGTTGTGAGTTCACGAGTTCCGCAGCCGTGTCAATATTTTGTAGCGGTGTCTTCCAAGACTGTAATCGTCCACCTTGCACGGATGAGCCTTAAGACATAAGGTAAATGTGGTGATATTCTGAACAAAGAAAATTAGCCTGAAGATCAGAGGACAGAACAAGCCACTAGATTAAACATGGAGGCCAGCCAGTGGTGGCACACACCTTTAATCCTAGCAATCCAGAGGCAGAGACTGAGATCCGTCTGGATCTCTGTGAGTTCAAGGCCACGCAGGGCTACACAAGATTAATCCAGTCTAAAAGAGAAACAGCCAGGCAGTGGTGGCACACGCCTTTAATTCCAGCACTTGGGATCACACGCCTTTACTCCCAGCACTAGGAAGACTGAGACAGGAAGTGATATGGCTGGGCAGAGAAAAGAATGTAAGGTGGGAGGAGACAGGAACTCATGCTCTTTCAGGCTGAGGAGTTGGTGAGGGAAGAGGTGGTGGCTGTGGCTTGCTCTGCTCCTCTGATCTTTCAGCTTTCACCCTGATACCTGGCTCCGGGTTTTAATAAGACCAAATAGGATTAATGCAACAGGTAAACAATTCAAAATAGATTCAGGAAGTCCCTGAAACTGAACACACTCATTAGGTCCTTTCTTCACAAGAGTAAATACTCTGAGCAGCCTAGAGTCACTCTCTGGCAAACCAGGCTGCAAAGAAGACTCCGAGACCAGACCAGACAGCTGCCTGAAAGAACTAAGCTGCCTGGAAGAGGTTTAGACCAACTGAGTCACTTGGAAGGGGTACTTTCCAGCCTGGTGAGCTGCCATTTGTGCTGTGCAGTGTGCTCCAGGTTCCCAGATTTTGTGAGCTCTCGCCCATGTTGGTGATGCAGCTGGCTTTGAGTCATTTCTGCTCCTAATTAAGCCCTCACCCATACTTCTGTAAATAACCTCTCCCCCACCCCCCCCCCCCCCCCCCCCTGGCAAAAAAAAAAAAAGAAAAGAAAAAAAAAAACCCTCATTGGTTCACTAAGTTGGACTTGAGTGGTATCTGGACTTTGGACTGCTATGGTGCTATGGGCTCCCCATCTGGGGTGAGGAAAATTGTGTGTTGTGTCTCCCCAAGCAAAATCTTGTCACACAACAGTCAAGTTCAGAAGTTTGTACTTTGTAGGACTCCTCCTCACCTGGCTCTTCAGAGATATTCCCGACTGGAGGAGAAAATGCCCTAATGTAGGAAAAATACTTGACATACTGTGCTTCTAGATAAGGAGCTTGGCATACCATGCTCCAGAAATCAGAGCACTGAATTCTGAAGTAGCCTGAGGAGCCAGTCACTGGCCTGTGGAAAAAACTGACACTCTTCACATCTTCTTTAATGTCTCCACATTCCTTTTTTCCACATGGAGACCCCGGTGGTATGAGTATTCACTATCCAATCACTATCCAATCTGAGGTAATGTGCTAACCAATCATAGTTGATTGGCTTCCACTATAGAAGTGGTTGCTCACGAGCGATACAGCAGATGCTGTTCCCTGAAACCGTCTCTGGAGTAGGTCACCTCCACGAGCTTTGCTGACCTTTGCTAGGGCATTGCTGTCTTGGCCAGGGATGCCCCGGTAACCACCACATCCTAAGCTTCATGGTAGCAGAAAGGAAGGTTGAGAAAGAGAAGGTTCTGGAGGTAGAAAACATAACTTTGCAATTCCTGATGTAACAATTGATTCAAGCAAGGCTTGCCAAGGGATGCCACACCGTTACTTGAAAAGTCTTTTAAAGAATCAATAATCTTGGGCTGGAGAGATGGCTCAGAGGTTAAGAGCACTGGATGTTCTTCCAGAGGTCCTGAGTTCAATTCCCAGCAACCATATGGTCACTCACAACCATCTGTAATGGGAACTCGTGCCCTCATAACATGCAACATAAAAAGTGGCAACAGGGCTGGAGGGATGGCTCAACCACTAAGAGCACTGGCTGCTCTTGCAGAGGACCCAGGTTCGGTTCCTGGCACCCACATGGTGGCTTATAACTGTAACTCCAGTTTCAGAGGATCTGATGTCTCTTATGACCCCTGGAAGTACCAGGTAACATGTGGTGCACATGCTCACATGCAGGCAAAAATCTCATACACATAAATTTAAAAAAAAAAAATCTCAATTTTGAGGGATGGAGAGATGGCTCAGAGGTTAAGAGCACTGGCTGCTCATCTAGAGGACCCAGGTTCAATTCCCAGCAACCACATGGCAGCTCACAACTGTCTGTAACTCAGATTCCAAGAGATCTGTCACTTTCACACTAATGCACATGAGATAAACTTAAATTATTTTAATTGAAAAAAAAGTGGTGCCAGGCGGTGGTGGCGCACACTTTTAATCCCAGCACTCGGTAGGCAGAGCCAGGCAGATCTCTGTGAGTTTGAGGCCAGCCTGGTCTACAAAGTGAGATCCAGGACAGGCACCAAAGCTACACAGAGAAACCCTGTCTCAAAGAAAAAAAAAAAAGTGGCAATGGCCTTTCCTTCATCCTTGGACTTGGAAATCATTCTGTGCAATACTCTCATGACACACCTCGATTTGAACCACTTTCAAGTGTCTAGTAAATGCTGCGTTGGGCAGTACATCATAAACATAATTTCCAGTTTGCCCCAGATCCAATGCGCAGAGATACTAACCAAAAGATACCTAGAGGATACAGGAGTCTAGAACAGAGCTTTGAAAATGTGCTTCACAGAGGTCCAGAGAATGAATTTGTTGGGTATTGCAGGCCACATCTGGACTGCATTTGCTAATTCCCCTTCTTATCATCTTCCTCTGCTCTTCATTTCTTCTTCCACTTCATTTTTGAATACCTTCCTTAAAATACAAAAACTATTCTTCACCCAGAGGCTGTATAAAATCGAGCTATATTTTGCCAATACCTAATCTAGAAAATGGAACAATCTCTTTTTTAAAAAATGACTCAGATTTTCCAGGAAGTCAGCATCATTCAGAGGCAGGTAGTGAGAGAACAAGAGTGTTTCCCAAGGTCTGGAGAGATGGCTCAGAGGTTAAGAGCACTGACTGCTCTTCCAGAGGTCCTGAGTTCAATTTCCAGCAACCACATGGTGGCTCACAACCATCTGTAATGAGATCTGGCGCCCTCTTCTGGCCTGCGGGGACTCATACAGGCAGAACACTGTATACATAATAAATAAATCTTCAAAAAAAAAAAAAAAAAAGAGTGATTCGCAGATCACCCGTGGGCAGTCCACAGAGATGAGACTCAAGAGAAGTGGGCTGGATTCAGAAGTTGCTGGTTGGAGGCTATAAGATCAGTAAGCAGCTACTAAACCTTTGTTCTTTTTTAAAGCTTAACCATTCTCTTCGGAAAACATGGTGACTAATCTATAAACCATGCCCTGATGTCATCGTCCCTTTAAAATCTATCCCAGGAAATGCTTATTAAATCAACCAATTCATCTGAATCAGGAAACAAAATCTCTGATTGTTTAATACACACACCAATTCTTTTTTTTTTTTTTTTTGGTTTTTCGAGACAGTGTTTCTCTGTGTAGCTTTGCGCCTTTCCTGGAACTCACTTGGTAGCCCAGGCTGGCCTCGAACTCACAGAGATCCACCTGCCTCTGCCTCCCGAGTGCTGGGATTAAAGGCGTGCGCCACCACCGCCCAGCTACACACCAATTCTTACTTAGATTTTTTTGTGTTAGATAATGTCTTTTGTGATGACATTTTAAATAAGTTTGCTGCAGTATATCTGGATGGCATCAGCTTAGATAACACGGTCAAGGTATCGCTAGAACCTTAAACATTTTATTGTGTTGAGTGAGGAAGGAATAAAGTTGAGTGACCCGTTTAATGAACGCAATCAGGTAAGGATGCAATTAAGATGCAGCCGTGATAATGGCATCTTCGTGGCTATGCTGAGAGCAATTAAAATTAACTTATCTTGACAAATGTTTAAAATAGTGCTCCGTCTGTTTTGATTGTGAAACTGGGGTCCAAAGGGGAATGGTAGCGTTAAGGCAGGAAATGAGTCCATCATAGCATCACCGTACAGATGGACAGTTATGCAGAGCAGAAGTCAAAATAGAAACGTGTTAGATCTGAGTCAACAGATATGTGCTCCTGTCTTGTAGTTTTACTGCCCGCTGCTATCGGTTCCCTCGCTGTTTCCGGGTACCTGGGGAACTGTACTTCGTCTTATGTCCGGTTGACTTACTTTGGCCCGTGGGAGACGTCCTTTCAGAATAGAAGCATCAAACTGTGGAGGCTGCACTCTCCACCCCTGATGGTCCTTTGCCTGGTGATTGAGACACTATGAGGTGAGGTACTGTGGCATCGTATGATGGGCAGTGCGAGGGTAACCCTGAAACGTTAATCTACTCAGAGAGTGGAGCCGTTTCTCATTCCATCTGAACCTAGCCTGTCTTTCCTGATGTAATAGTAGGTCTTTTTTATGTATTTATTTATTTATTTATTTATTTATTTATTCATTCATTCATTCATTCATTCATTTATTTATTTATTTATTTATTTATTGGTTTTTCAAGACAGGGTTTTTCTGTGTAGTTTTGGTGCCTGTCCTGGATCTCACTCTGTAGCCCAGGCTGGCCTCGAACTCACAAAGATCCGCCTGCCTTTGCCTCCCAAGTACTGGGATTAAAGGCGTGCGCCACCACCGCCCGAATAGTGGGTCTTATAGTAAAGATTTATTTTTGGTGACTACAGTGAGAGATGTAATAAGTGAGAGAGATATAATGACAGAGAGAGAGAGAGAGAGAGAGAGAGAGAGAGAGAGAGGGAAAGAGAGAGATCTTGCCAAAAGTTTCCTGTGACTTAATTAAGATGTGTATACCGGCAATTAGTAGAAGAAAGGAGGTGTGGAAAGCTGTGCTAGTGCCCTGGCCTGAGGAGCTGTGGGGATGCCAAACTACCGAGACATTACCAAAGGAGCACAAGCAGGTGTGACACACACACACACACACACACACACACACACACACACCCAAAGAGCTGATGTCTATGACTCTAATTTGTTCCTTAGGATCAAGACTTGCCTATAACTGGAGATACACTAGAAAGGGAAAAACAACACAAAATCAAAAGCAACTCATTAATTGATACTAATGTTAAGCTGTGGTGATATTTTGTTTGTGATCTAACAAATAAAACTTGCCTGAATATAAGTGCAGAGCTCAGCCACTAGTTAGCCATAGAGGCCAGGCAGTGGTGGCACACACCTTTAATCCCAGCACTCGGGAGGCAGAAGCAGATCTCTGTGAGTTCAAGGCCAGCCTGGGCTACACAAGATTGATCCAGTCTGAAAGAGAAACAGAGCCCAGCAGTGGTGGCACACACCTGTGATCCCAGCCCTTGGGATCTCACGCCTTTCATCCCAGCACTAGGGAGGTAGAGACAGGAAGTGATATGGCTGGGCAGAGAGGAGTATAAGGCGGGAGGAGACAGGAGCTCAGTTCTCTTTTGGCTGAGGAGTTGGTGAAGTGAGAGGTGGCTGTGGCTTGTTCCTTTGTCTCTCTGATCTTTCAGCATTGACCCCGATATCTGGCTCCGAGTTTTGTTTTTTGTTTTTTGTTTTTTATTTTTTATTTTTTTGGTTTTTTCGAGACAGGGTTTCTCTGTGTAGCTTTGTGCCTTTCCTGGAACTCACTTGGTAGCCCAGGCTGGCCTCGAACTCACAGAGATTTGCCTGCTTCTGCCTCCCGAGTGCTGGGGTTAAAGGCGTGCACCACCACCACCCGGCTCTGGCTCCGAGTTTTTATTAAGACCATTTAGGGTTCGTGCTACATTAAGCCTTTGTCTCTAAATGTTACAACCAAAGCAATGGCCTCATTCACCTCAGTTGCAATCCCATTCAGCTTACTTTAATCACGTGTTTCTTCATGCTAAAGTATTTGATGGGCTTGGTCCATATCATTACATTTCTGTTTCATTGGAAGTTTATAACATATAAGACAGTGTGGTGATTGCAAATCACTTCCTCCTTAAACATCCTGTCTAGAATCTCCTTTATTCCCGAATATGCTATTATTGAAATAGCAGTAAGACATAAACGATTGGCCCAGCTTCCATATAGAGATAGTGCTGGGCATCAATCTTTAGATGGATTTTGTAGGAGTTGGGTGAGAATTATTTCTCTCATCTCATATAACTCATAAAAAGCAGCAGACTATGGAAAGAATTAGCAAAGATGGAGCCTATGGTCTCCATGTGAGCCCATGCTGACAGGTGCAATCCCCCATACCCATGCCTGCACATGCATGCATGCGTCACAGACACACTCATTAAAAAGTGTCCATCGTATTTATGAGGAATCAGCTAATGAGTAAGTAAGTAATGAGTGTAGAGTTGGAATCGGCAGAGCCAGGAATCAAATCCAGGAGGCTGGCTGCTGAGCACCAGCTCTCTGCTCCATATTTACCTGCTCGTACATGCCCCCCAGGAACACTTGGGGTTGCAAGGAGGTCCGTACTGCAGTACAATATAAATTATTCCTAATACATCCCTTCATTGTTGCTTGTTTGAGATTCATCAAACATACGTGTTTCCCTGGGATCTTTGGGTGGATTTAAATCAATTATGAAGACGCCACAATATCATGTTATCAATAAGTGATAGTTCCCATTGTGAGGCAGCTGCTTACTTTCTTACAATTATTGGATCAAGTTATAAGTAGTCTCCACTCGGGGTTTGCAGATCAATGCATGTAGAAGAAATGATTAGGTTTTTTTTCTCCCCTTTTCCATGTTGGCTCTGTTTAAGACATATTATTGTTGACTGACCCCTTTCCTGTGATACTTGACCAGGACTTCCTATTTCAAGCAAGAATAATTCCTTCTGCGTCTCCACTGCTCATCAGAGACACTGCCATCTCCTCAGTAAGTGGTAACCTTGTCAGCTGGGCTGCTGTGTTAGGGATGTTCTGTAGCCACGGAATGTGCAGGAGTTAATACATCTAACTCAACCTCAAGTCACAGCTACTCTTCTTCCCCTGAAATTTCCCTTTCAACTGACTTTTTGCTGTTTTATTAGTCACAATTTTCTAGAGCAGTGGTTCTTAACCTGTGGGTTGTGACCCCTTGGTGTTAGGGCCAGTGAATCACCCCACAAAAGACCACTACTTATGTAAGCAAAAGCAAGAGCGTTTATTTCTGGAGAGAAAATTCCTGCATGCGGGGATCAGTCACACAACAAAATGGCAACGACTCCCCAAGAGAAGCTCTCAGGCTCCTTTTAAGCCCAGCTAGGGGAATTCCAGGGACGGTTACGTCATCTTCAGCCAACATGATTGGCTAAGCAAGCAACCGTTACATTAGTTTAAACTTGATTGGCTGTGGCCTCTTTGGATGTGTTGGCATGCCCAGAGATGTGAGAGAGAGAGAGAGAGAGAGAGAGAGAGAGAGAGAGAGAGAGAGAGAGAGAGAAGAGAGAGAGAAGAGAGAGAAGAGAGAGGGGGCGGGGTTGCAGGATCTGCCCTTTTCTGATTGGCTGGCTCTAGGGCAGACTGCAGGGCTTGGGAGCAAGCCGGGAGGAGGCAGCAGTCCCAACCACACCAGCGAATGGCAAAGTGGCAAACCAGAAGTATAGCACTGGAGTCCCATGCCAAAGGCTGGACCCCCAGTTCCGCGTCCACACTTACCTAGGGTACCCCGCCTCACCGCGGCTTGGGGCTGGCTCTGCACTGCTTTCTCGCTGCCATTCGGGCTGCTGCCAGGTGCTGTCTCATTGGCAAACCTCTATCTCCAAAAATATTGACATTACAGTTCATGACAGTAGCAAAAATTACAGTCATGAAGTAGGAATGAAAATAACTTTACAGTTGGGGGTCAGCACAACAGGAGGAACTGCGTTCAATGATAGTAGCATTAGGAAAGTTGAGAACTACTGCTCTAGAGGAACAGAAATGATGGAATGAATATATATGGGGTTTATTAGAATGTTATACAGGCTGTGGTCCAGCCAGTCCAACAATGGCTTTCTAGTCCAAGAATCCAGTAGGTTATTCAGCCCACAAGGCTGGATGTCTCAGCTGGTCGTCAGTATATGCTGGAATCCCAAAGTAGGCTCCAATGCCGCTGAAGGAATGGACTTGCCAGTGAGTGTGAGGGCAAGCAGGCAAAGAATAAAAGCTTCCTTCTTTCATGTCCTTTATCTAGGCTGCCACCAGAAGGTGTGACCCAGATTTGAGGTGGCTATTCCCGTCTCAAAAGATCTGGATTTAAAGTGGATCTTCCCACTTCAAATAATAATTAAGAAAAAAAAAATCTCTCACAGGTGTACCCAGCCACTTGGGTTTTAGTTAATTGAAGATCTTGTCAAGTCGACAACCAAAAACAGCCGTCACAGTTATGACGTCACTGTCCTAGTCTTCCACAGGTGTGTAAGGCCCCCATGCATACTCCGTTGCTATGGGACCTCCGTATTTAACGATGTAAGCTTTCCGAGGCCATATGTAAATGCCACCCAGTAAACTTGTAGGACTCTAAATTTAAAACATACTATGTTTGCCAGTGGGAGACTAGTTTGAAAGTTTCCTCCTCTCAGATCCGGAACCTGCTGCGCAGAGAGAGAGGAATCCAGATGGGTGTGACTCCTGGAACTTCTCCAAGCATCTGGTCAGCCCACACATGGAACAGAGGGTCAGAGGACACATCAGAGGGTAGAAACAGAGGCTGGGGCCCACACAAGTCCTCATTTGAGTCACTCCATCCAGATGGCACCGCCAGTTTCAGAGGGCCCCATATTTCAGAGGGGGACTTGGGAGACTTGAGGAAAGTCCTTCCAAGAGTTATGTGATAAATACTAGGCATAGGGCTTCCTGGGTTTCTCTGTGCAAGGAAGGGGTAACGCGCCACAGAAAAATTAAAAGCACTGGATTGAGACAAAGCAGGGCAAAGGGAAAGAAGACAGTAGGAAAGGTCACAAAGCACCAGCCTGAGAGCTGGAACCTCGGGGGCATGTCACCTGTTTTCCCAACATTCTACACAGTGACCATGATGGCACCACATGGGGCCACTGGAATGGTTAGGTGAGGCATGCGTCATGGTAGCTGGCATGTAGTGAATGCTCCAAGCCATAATGACGACAGACATCGTTGTATCACTAGACATGTGCGTGATCCCTCTGACCGTGGAGTGACATGATGAAGAATTCGGGGACCATCTGCCATATTCCCCGCAAGAGATTAGCAGAGTCTGTGCAGAAATCATAAACTGGAAGCATGTGAATAGATCCTGGGCATGATGCATGCTCCCTGGTGGGGATGGGGCCGGAAGCAAGGCCTGCTTGTCTCCCATTCAACACTGGTCACTGTTTTTAAGTCTACTTACATGTCATGCTTAAAAACCAGAAGATTTTACACTTAAAATGTAGGCTTCTCTTTCATCTGGAACACCTGGCAATATGGGGCTAGTACTCCCTCATGGCAAGAGGTTGCTTTTTCTAAGTGCCTCCATTAAATGGAGTCTGTGGGCTCTAGTGGGCCCCAACCTTACCATTCCGTCCTCTCTCGCTTGTTTACCTCCTGTAGGCATTCGGATCTGAGTCCTTGCCTTCACCAAGATAGAGTATGTAGAGAGGAGGTGATGGCTTCAGGAAAGGTTGGGGAGAAAGACTCCAGGTGGATTGTTGACTGCTTAAATGAGGAAGGACTATGATACGGGGCATACAGGAAGAGAAAACAGTTTGTGAGAAACATACCAACTTAGTTGTGGACAGCTGGGTGGGTCTATGGCCCATCTGGAAAGAGACAACAGATAACAGGTGTGTCTGCGGGTCCTACGGAAAGCCGATGAAGAAATAAAGATAACGATTCGGGAGGCAGGTGGCAACGTGGTTGCAGGCGAGACCGCAGAGGCTGAAGATGAGAGCGAGTGCTAAGGAACACTCCTCCTAGAGGACAGCGGAAGAAATGAGCCAGGTGACAGAGAAGGAAAGGAAGAGAGGGGAGGAAGAGCACTCACAGAGGAAACAGACATCAAGTCAAGAGGCACACTGGTTCCACGCGAGAAAGTGATGACTAGCACAGCACATCCAGGCTCGTGTTTAGCCCATCAGGAACTAATCTTAATCATGTCTAGTCCTGTGTTCTCGTCCCAGTCCAACCACGAGCTCATCGAGGATCTGGATGCAATTCCAGTCTTCGGGTGCCAAACTTGTAATTGAAGGAGCCGGATCAGAGATCAACAAAGCCCTAAATGGTAACATTGTTCTTGTCATCCCCTGCCTTATTATAGCTACACAAAGGGGTGTGTGTGTGTGTGTGTGTGTGTGTGTGTGTGTGTGTGTTGCCTCTGTAGCATCTTCATACTGAATGGTGACAAAGCCAGGCATCGCCAGGTCTGTCTCCCTTTCCATAGGAATCATAGAGCTTACTCTAGGAGAGAAAGGATTTCTCAAAAGGCCCTGGTGATGATGACTTTCCCTACTTTCTTTTCCTTTCTTCCTTTTTTCCAGATAGGGTCTCATTGTGTAGCCCTAGCTAGCCTGAAACTCCGTATGTAGGTCAGGCTATCTTCAAACTCACAGAGATTCACCTGCCTCTGCCTCTGCCTCTTGGGCACTAGAATTGAAGGTAAATATGGCTACCCCTGGCTAAACTCTCCTGTCTCAAATGTGGATTGTTACACACTCATGACATTGTTCAGTCTGAGGTTGTTTCCAAAGAGAAAGTCTTAGAGCTATGTATGAGATCTCGGAAACAACAACAACAACAACAACAAAAAATCATTGTTGTGTTAAATTCAAAGCACTCACATCTGAATTCGAACTCGTGTCTTTGCACGGGAACCCGATGTGCAGTCAGTGACAGAGACCCATCAGGAAAACACAAGAAGGACTTTGAAGTGGGTGAGCTGGGTTTTTTTTTGTTGTTGTTGTTTGTTTGTTTGTTTGTTTGTTTTTAAATAAGCTTCCAGAAACCACCACTGCCCAACACAACAATGATTTTTTTTTTTTCCAGCAAACTCTGTCCTAGGTTTACCTGACTTTTCAGTTGCTGACTCTGAAAGCCCAGCACGTTTTATTCCACAGAGTTTTGGGCTTTGACTTGGCCTGGCTACTTAAGCCAGACCCAGCAAAGAGTGCTTTCGTGCTTTGCTGCCCTCTCCTGGTCATAGTTGGTCACTGGCGCTCCAGGGAAAGGGCCTGATTTCTTGGCCCTGTAATAATTCTGAAAGATACTGGTGAAGCATGCTGGTTTTGCAAACATCTGTGGAGCATCATTTTAACAGTGCTGAAGACATGGGCCTAAAGTATATTGCACTGGACATCGTACGGGGAAATTGTTCTTCGAAAATCTGTCACCAACAAGCTCTGCAACTGTGTGGTCACTAGGTACAGGGGGCTTCCTGTTTTCTCATCAGACTAGGGCATTGATAGCTGGAGGAAAAATGCTATTTGAAATCTTAATGAGCCATCCCTTCGGGGAACCCCTTGACCATGCAAAGCCAGACCCAGAAAATGAGAGATTATCAAAACTCATAGAAGGAAAACAGAAGTAAAGCTTGACAACTTTGGACAAGGCATTTGTTTCTTGGATATCTCACACACACACACACACACACACACACACACACACACACACACACGTAAGAAAGGAAGACAAAAATGGAATTTCATTAACATTTCCTTTTGGGTGTCAATAGGTATCATCAAGAAAACAGAAAAAAAACAGATGAGAAATGAACTTTCACATGTCATCCATAAGGAACTAGTAGTCCAAATAATCTAAAAGATTTGTAACTCAAAAATAGAAAAATCATAACCTAATTTAAGAACGGACAGATGATTCAAATAGACTTTCCTCTAAAGATGTACAAGTAGCCAGTAAGCATTTCAAATGTTCACATCATTTGTCAGGAAAGTATCAGTCAAAACTACAATCAAATGCCATTTCATGCCGGGTGGTGGTGGTGCACACCTTTAATCCCAGCACTCGGGAGGCAGAGGCAGGCATATCTCTGTGAGTTTGAGGCCAGCCTGGTCTACAAAGCGAGTTCCAGGAAAGGTGCAAAGCTACACAAAGAAACCCTGTCTCAAAACAATAATAACAACAACAACAACAAAAATGCCATTTCTTGCCTAACAAAGTCTCCAGTTTGAAAAGACACAACATAACTACCAAAAAAAGCTGGAGCCCTTGAACATGGATGGTGGTCTTGCAAATGATACAATCAATCAGTGTGGGAACAGCTTGACATTTCCTCAAAATGCCAAACACAGAGGGATGATAACTCAGCAATTGTATAACTAAGTATATGCCCAAGAGAATGGAAAACACATCCACACAACAACCTGTACACAAACTGTTCATCATAACATTGCCTATAATACTCAAAAGGCTAAAACAACCCAAGTGTTCATCAACTGATGACTAGATAGTGGTATGTCTGTGAAAGGAAATATTACTTGGCAATAAGAAGAAATAAAGTGCCCATTCATGCTACAACATAGACAGACCAAGAAATACGGGAAGTGAAAAAAGGTACCACAGAGGATCACATGATTCCACTGAGTGAAATCCTCAGAATAAACAAACCTATATAGGAATAAAGTAGGGAATTTGCTCCCTAGGCCTGGGTGTGGTTTAGAGGCAATGGAGAGTGATTGTTAGTATATATATATATATGGCTTCTGTTAGGAGTGTAGGTGGTTTGAACTGGAATGGCCCAGATAGGCTCATATATTTTTGAATGCTTGGTCGTTAGGGAGTGGCACTAATAGAAGATGTGGCCTTTTGGAGTAGGTGTGGCCTTGTTGGAGGAAGTGTGTCACTGGGGGATGGGCTTTGAGGTTTCAAATGCTCAAGCTAGGCCCAATGGCACTCTGTCTTCCTGCTGCCGGCCAATCTGGATGTAGAACTCTCAGCTACTTCTCCAGCACCATGCCTGCCTGTGTACCCCATGCTTCCCGCCATGATGATAATGGACTGAACCTCTGAACTGCGAGCCAACCCCCAATTAAATGTTTTCCTTTATAAGAGTTGCTGTGGTCGGGTCATGGTGTCTCTTCACAGCAATAGGACACTGACTAAGAGAAAAAATATTCTACAGTGACCCATGGTGATGGATGCATAAATCTATATTAGAAAACCCTCAACTATGAACTGTCAGCAGACGAATTGCCTGGTGTCTAAACTGTATCTCAGTAAAGCTGCTAAAATTAGCAATCAGTTACAGTAGCTCTACAGCCATAGACCTTTCCTTTGGGGTCAGGAGGGAGAAGGACTTTGGGACCGTTCAGGTTGTTAACTATGTGGCACTCGTAGGTATAATAGATAGTTACATGGATGGGGTTTCATTGGGATGATTTATGGAGCTTTCTATGGGTTTTTTTTTTTTTTTTTTTTGGGTTTTTTGAGACAGGGTTTTTCTGTTTAGCTTTGCGCCTTTCCTGGAGCTCACTTGGTAGCCCAGGCTGGCCTCGAACTCACAGAGATCCGCCGGCCTCGAACTCACAGAGATCCGCCTGCCTCTGCCTCCCGAGTGCTGGGATTAAAGGCGTGCGCCACCAACGCCCGGCTTTCTATGGGTTTTGTTTCACAACAGAAACACTTGGAAGGTGTCATTGGGGCCGGGGAAACAGCTCATGGGTAAAGCATGTGCTGTATCAGCATAAGGTGTAGTGGGTCACCATTCCAGCTTTAGTCTGGAAGTTCCAACCCCCACTGAGGCTTCCGTAACTATCACGCCTACAAGGCGGGGCCAGGGGAGGCCCTGAAGACCAGAGATCGGGATGCGCGGCGCTGTCTTCTTTCCTGGACCTGGACGCGAGAGGTAGACCGAGGAGGGTTCTCCAGAGGACACCGCCAAACTGCGCTGCCTCTTTTCCAGAACCCGCCACCTACCTATCCCTTCATTTGTAAGTTACCCACTAAATAAATCTTCCTTATAACTACGTGGAGTGGCCTTAGTAATGTCATCAATAATAAGGACCTGAGTTTGGATCCCCAGCACCCTTGTCAAGGACAGACACAGCAACACAACCCTGTAACCTCAGCGCTGGAGTGGAGGTGGGCTGATCCTGAAGGCTGGCTGCCCAGCTGAAGTGCTGAGCTCCAGGTTCAGTGAGTGACCCTATCTCAGAAAAGGAGAGGTCCTCGGGGGAAAGAAGGGGCGTCCTGACCTCAGTCATTGGGGCTTCACACACACACACACACACACACACACACACACACACACACACACACAGGGAGAGAGACAGAGACAGAGAGACAGACAGAGACAGACAGAGACAGAGAAACACAAAATCTATATTTAAAAAAGAACCGTGAGCTCATGCTGAGGATACGATTCAATTGCTAGAGTGCTTGCCTAACACGCACACATCCTTGCTTCGATCCTGGTGGTGCACACCTACAATCCTAGCACTCGGGAGGTGGAGGTAGGAAGATCAGAGGCTCACAATCAATTTCAGAGACATAGTGAGCTTGGACCAACCTAGCCTGTGTAAGACCCTGCCTCAAAAAGAAGTCTAGAAGGAAGAGGAGGGCAGAAACAAACATTGTCTTCTGGAGTAGGGAGCACTGCTCCGAAAGAATGGTCAGGAATTTTGAGGAGTGAGCTTTTCTCTAAGGGGAGTTCTAAGTCAGAGACCTCTGCCCACATCCCTTAGCGTGCCCGCTGTGAAAGGCAAACTCACATTTATTATCTCCTTTTGCATAACAGCTCAGTGGTGTTGAAACATAAACATTTTTAATTCATTCTTTGGGACGTTCTTACATGCATTTATGTCATTCAGCAATATTCACTAAATGCCTGTCTCATGCCAGATGCTCCACTGGCCAAAGGTGAGCAAAGGTGCCCAGGGCACTCCTGGAGGTTTCAAGACACCTGAAACTCTCTGGGGGGTTTCCCTTGGGTCTGAAGACCCATTGTTAGCCCAGTAGTTAACAGGAAAGCTAACTGAATGAGGAGAGATGGATGTGTTCAGATCTGCCCTGAAGAAAAGAGGGAAGAAGGAGTGTAGGAGCCAGAGGGGTCAAGGACACCATGAGAACACAGCCCCACAGGACCAATGAAGCAGGACTTATAGGGGCTCACAGAGACTGAACTGACAATCATGGACCCTATATGGGTCTGAGCTAGGTCCTCTGCTTATGCCTAATGGTTGTGTAGCTTGGTGCTCTTGTGGGATTCCCAACAATGGGAATGGGGGTGTCTCTGACTCTTTTGCTTGGACTCGGGACCCTTTTCCTCCTACTGAGTTGCCACATCCAGCCTTGATATGAGGGTTTGTGCCCAACTTACTGTATTTGGGCTCAGTCTTATTATACCTTGTTATGTTTGGTGGATATCCCTAGGAGGCTTTTTTTGGGAGGGGGGGTGGGAAACAGAGGAGGAGTATGTTGATTGGAAGGAGAGGTGGGGTAAGGGACTTGGAGGACTGGACAGAGGGGAAACTGAGGTCAGGATGTAATGTATGAGAGAAGAATAAAAGTTAAAAGAAAAGTATTCAGATCTGAAGAAGTACTTGCCATAAGTTCACCCTAATCCAAGAGGTGTGGGAAGGCGCTCCTCAAGGAAAGATAGACCCCAAACACGCACTTCCCTTTCTATTTATGTCCAAAGGAAGAGGAAGTTGGCTCCGTCATACCCAGCAGCTGGAGTAGTCCAGGCAGAGGGCACACAAATGGTGAGAAAATCCATGTCTTAGGGGAATGTATGCAGTTCACAAGTGTTCCAACAATTCTTCCCCAAACTGATGACTCTGAGGCAGGCACTAAAATCTAAGAGGTTGCCGGGCGTTGGTGGCGCACGCCTTTAATCCCAGCACTCGGGAGGCAGAGCCAGGTGGATCTCTGTGAGTTCGAGGCCAGCCTGGGCTACCAAGTGAGCTCCAGGAAAGGCGCAAAGCTACACAGAGAAACTCTGTCTCAAAAAACAAAAAAAAAAAAAAAAAATCTAAGAGGTTTTCTGAAAGTGATGAGAACATCCCTAAATAAAAATCCCTGGTGCAAATCGCTCTCTCACACAGACAACCTTTATTTAATGATATCATTTCCATGACACACTCTGGAGAAATTGAATAGACATCAGACAGTCCATTACGAGGGAAGCTTCTGAGAAGGGGAGACACCTGTCCTCATCGTCCTCAAACCCTGGGAAACACTCTTCCTCATTCATTCTGTCAAGAATCCCTTAGGTAGCTGTTCCTCTTGTTCTTATCTTACATATTTAATCACTGGCTGGGGTTTCTGTTCCTAAAAAGCTGGCTATGAGAAGCTCAGGGTTGTGCCTTTCCAAGAATGATGTCACAAAGAACTGTAGTTTCCCTTAAAAAGCAGAATCTTGGTGCCGTGGCTTCTTTGGAAACCAGGCAAGAATATTACATCTGCAGCAATAACCAAAATATTTAAGGATTATGCCTGTGCTAAGTATATTTGTACTGCGGTAAAGTGGCTATTAATTGCTATCAAAATCAATTCCTCACTGTTCCGCTCCCCTTATTAGGATCTCCGTGGTATTAAACGGAGCTATATGAGTGGTCCCAACACAGCATGACTTTTGCCGCTGGGGTTAAGTAAGAGGCCGTGTTGAAGATAACGGTTTGAAATAACAGGTCTCTGAGATCATCTACAAACATGTCTGAGATAAACAAATTAAATATTAACTTATCTAAGAAAAGTCACCTAAAAATAAGGAGGAACATTTCCAATGCGGGCAGTGATCTGAATTCTTAATGTTCAAAACTAAAATGCCACATTGGGTTTCGTCTTGTCTTCTCCACAAGCCTGAGAATTGACGTTATCCATAAAATCAGACAGCGCTGACAATCAGACAAGCGCTTCCAGGCTTGTACGACATGGCAGAACTTCAGTTTCCATTAAATAAACAACAAATGACTTTAAAATTTAAACACGTGGCTGAATTTTTCATGCTGTTGGATCCACCAAGAGCCGGCGCCCTCTTCCGAAGCCGTAGACAAGGCGCCCCCTAGTGGAATTCTGACGAAGCGTTTCTCCAAGTCAACCCGTCTGCAGCTTGCCCCGTGCTTGCCCTGGGCTTTGTTTGCAAAGCATTGGTAGAAAGTTCGCCAGAGACAAGGCGGAGATGGACAGAATGGAAGGAAATGATCTGACGAGGGGCTAAGGAAGAGGGAGTGGCTGGACAGCAGAGCCTAAAGGCAAGTATCTTCTGACAGGGCCCGCAGTTTCATTCGGTGAGGGACCCACAGCCCTAGAGAAGGCTCAGGAAGCAGGCAGGAACGGGCTGGCCCCCACCTGTGGGCCCTTTGGTTTGGCTTTAGCACATGGAACATTGCCCTTCAAAATGTGAACTTTGGATATTAGTGAGTTCACACACAAAATCTCATCCAGATTGCCCGTGAGTGTGACTCCTCACATACCGGGACCTTACAAAACAGGCCTTTTGAACTCAGCAGATTGTTAGCATAAGTGAATAGGTGCATATATGTAGCAATGATAATTAAATAATAAGAGGCCATACGTTGGAGAAGTCATGGGGCACAGGAGAATTGGAAGGAGGAAAGGGCCGGGGGAAATGATGTAAATAATACTTCGATGAAAGTTTCAAAAAAAGGATAAAATAATTCTTAAAAAAAAAAAAAAAACAAACAGACTTCTTTAGCTATTAGGAAGGCTATGATGCCAGAACCCTGGACAGGGAAGCTGGCTGAACCAAAACCAGCCCCTATGTCTCTGTAGTACAAGTAAATCGACAGAGGCTGAATTGCCCACATCCATTTAATGGGCGCTATCTGAGTGGCTGAAGCCACATTGCTCCCTGACTCCATGGGGCAGAAGTGCTGTCTGAAAACATCCGAAAACAGGGTGGTTAGAGTCACAGGAGAGAAGGAAATCGGCAAAGGAAGACAGGGAGGAGAGCTCAGGGAGTGGACAGAGCCCGAGGCGACTGCCTGGAGAGTGTGATTCTCTGCGGGACCGCCCGAGGTAGAAGTGAGGAAGCAGAGGACGGGCTGGGAGGGCAGCCTGTTCAGGAAGGAGACTGAGTGGATCCCCCAGAATCCATTTAAGAAAAAGCTGGGGTTGGGGGATGGCTCAATGGGATAGTGTTAGTTTTGAAAGCGTGGGGACCCAAGTTCAGATCTCCAGCACCCATATAGGAGCTGGGTGTGGTGGCGTGGAGGTGTACCCTCGCTGGGTGGGAGATCAATGGTACGGGAGCAGAGGGATTAGTAGCCTCTCCCCAGACCTCTAACAGTCAGTATACGGGAGAGTGTAACTTTACCCTGGACGGACTTTAAAGAGAAGCTAAGTAAATGTCCCTGGGTGAGGGCCCCATTTTGTTATTATCGTGGCCGGGGTGCAGGCTCATAATAAAGACTGTGTTTGCATGAACACTCTACTAGGAGAATGGAAATGTCCAGGTCACCAATGAATGATAAAGCCAGAGAGAAGAGAAGGGATGCACAGAACAGAAGAGCAAATATGTAAACAGAGTGTGTTTGTGGTGGGCTCACGGTGGCCCTTCCACCCAAGCTGGTTCTCCTCCATTCTCTCCCGGCCTCTCTTCTAATCAATGCACCGTGTATGGCTGGCAGAGTGTGTTTGTGGTGGGCTCGCTGTGGTTGTGGCCGGTTGACTGTGCAAGGTATATCCAGTACCACTAAAGCACAGCCTGCTCCCCCACACTGAACCAGGCGTAATGGTTATCATGTCACAGAAAGTGCTGTAGCAAATTAAGCCTAATTTCTTGAATACTTGCTTGGGGGTCATTATCTTCCACATCTTATAATAATCTCTCCCAGAGAACAACAACAACAAAAAAGCCTTGTCTGCAGTTCTATGGCTAGAAATACCAGCAATTAATAAATGTAAGGAGCTACAGCCATGAACCATCACTATGGAAATTAATAATATGCTAAGTAGAGAGACAAAACCGGCTTTCTTACATGGAAAGCTACATAGTGAAAAATGCTCAGATGCTTTCAAATATGGTTCTGACTGCCTCACCAGATCCCTTCCAATAATACCATCAGAATTAATTTTACACTATTCTAGTAACGACAATCATTTAAAGTGGAAGTGATACATGTGAATGATATAGAATGTGGAAAGTACAGATAAGCAAAAAAGAGAGCATCACTAAACCCGCTTTCTTTTAGACACTTATTTTTTCATCTAGTCTTTCTTCTACTGTTATGTATCCATGTATTTTCTTTTTTGCAAAAGTGGATGCCAATTTTACACAAAGTAGTCTCCATTTTAACATTTAACAACGAGGGGTAAGCAATCTCATACAGTATATTAATGGCTATATTTAACTCTAACATATTTAACAAATTTCTTGTTGCTAAAAGATGCAAGTTCTTTTAAACTATTTACTATTATAAACAATGCAGCCGTGATTATCTTTCAAGCCATTATTATACTTTCCTAATTATTTCCATGGAATCAATTCACAGGAATGTCAATAGTATGTTTAGATGTGTGCATGCTTTTAATCCTTTGGGGGAAAACATTCATCGGTAGATAAAATGGGCTGAAAACTAGTCTGCTTGAATAATTATTGGGTATTTCCAACTTGGCAAGCATAAAGTTAGGAAATGCTGACTGGGGAAATGGTGCCATGGGTGAAGAGCTTGGCAGAGGCATGAGGACTTGAGCTCTCCACCACCACACAAATGCTGGGCACAAAAGCATGCATCTGTAACTCCAGTGCTGGGGATGGAGACAGGTGAATCTGAAGAGCCCACTGCCCAACAAGCCTCGCCAAAATGGCAAGCTCTGGGCTCATGAGAGACCCTATTTCAAAAGCAAGGAAGGCCTCTTGAGGACAACCTCTGGCCTCTTACACACTTTGGCACAGGAAAGTGTACTTTGTGCACATACATGTGCACACACACAAAAAGGAAGAAGAGGAGGAGGAGGAACAGGAGGGAGATATTGACTAGCCACTCAGCCTCTTCCATCTGTTGTCATTAGACTAGTTTGAACAATAAAGTGGAAACATACTGGACTTTGGAGTTGAAGTTATTAAATCTATGTGTAATAGTTGTGAACAAGAGATAGCCACAGGACATTCATGAACAGATAAATGAGAACAATAGGGTTTAAATATAAATACAATGCAGTCACAAAGTGTCTAGTGACATTTGCTTGGATTAGTTTTGGCTAACGGGGCATTGGTTGACCACAACCGTACACGAAAGGAATCACAACAGCCAGTCTGAAAGTAATCCTACAGCCCATCCTGGCAAAGGCAGTCTTGACTAGGCAACCTCAAACATCACCTTCTCCTTGGGCAAGTTGTTTCTCCCATACACCAAAAAGTCTCAAGCATCCTTCGCTGAGAAATCCCAACCATCAAGTCAAGACCTCCTTGGTTTCTGCATTGTCCAGCTCTGCAAAGCCCACTTGGGACTGACCTTGCCTTTCCTTAAATCATTAGGTCAGCATGGGATGTTTCGTGCAGGCTCCACGTTCACAACACCAAGGCATACAAAGCATTGCCTTGAAACAACTCATGATTCGGTGCCAGACAGAGCAGTTCTGGCCTGAGTGGTACACGGTAGCCATGGCAATGGGCTAAAAGCAATGTGTGGGCTTCTCCGAATTGAAGCTGATGAGATTCCCCCTGTGGCCTAGCGCCTAAACTGCCCAGAGTACAAGTCAGTTCTGAGCTCATTACTTGGCATTATTGTAAGGAGAGTCCTCCAACTGGCTACTGGTGAGAGGTTGATTACTTTGGACCATCCAAAGTAGGGTGGGAACAATGATTTGTCCTCACCAAAATCAATGTCTAAGAAGCTGGATGGTGGGTTTATAGTATCACATAAAACAAAGATCTGACAGAGAACTCATTTTACAATAAAGCGAGGCAACTGGAGGAATTACCCAGAGAACTCCATACGTCTACCGGTGCTGGTTTTCCATTAACCCAATTAGCCATCTCCGTGCATCTTTGAAATGACCTGCAGAGAGCTCAGCTATGCTATAGCTAAGAGTCAACACAGGCGTTAGAGAGGACAGGCCTTTCAATCAAAGACCACTGCACCAAGCTGTTTCTCTCACAGTCAAAATACACAGATGTGACAATCAAAGGGTGACTTGGAAACGGTGTTCTCCTTTCTTTTAAGTACGCCTACTTGATAGGATTTTTTTTTTCCCATTTCTTCCTCAACTCTTCAACTGTGACGACTGCTAATCTAAAGGTCTTGGGTCTCAAATGAGAAATGATCATACTTAAATCGATGCTTTTACAAACCTGTAGCTGAGAGACTCGTTGTGGAAAAGAGGTTACTGCATGGGTCTGTGTATTGAAACCAGTTATCAAGCCCAGATGTCAGATTCTTGAACACAATGAAGCCGAGGAAGCTGGAGTTTGGAATCCATAGGGGATTTGGGGTACTAACAATAGCTCTATATACAGTCATGCAGATTGCAGTGGTTTGAATCAGAATGGCCCCCATGGGCTCATAGATTTGCATACTTGGTCTCCAGTTGGTTGAAACTCTTTGGGAAGGATTAGGAGGTGTGGCTTCTTGGAGAAAGTATGTCATGGGGTGGGAGTGGGGTGGGGTGGGAGTGGGGTGGGGTAAGGTGGGGTGGGAGTGGGGGGGGGGTGGGGTGGGGGGGGGGGGGGGGGGTGGGGGGGGGGAGACAGGCTTTGAGGTTTCAAAACCAGTGAACCACTCCCAGTATGCTCTCTGCCTCCTAGTTGCTGTTTGAGATGTGAGCTCTCAGCTCTTCCAGCTACCATGCCTTCAATCTACTATCATGGACTCTACACCTCTGAAACTGTAAGCCCAATTAAATTGTTATAAATTTCCTTCATCATGGTGTTTGATCACAGCAACAGAAAAGTAACTAAGACATAAATTGTACTGGCTGGTTTTGTGTGTCAACTTGACACAAGCTAGAGTCATCAGAGAGGAAGGAGCCTCAGCTGAGGGAATGCTTCCATGAGATCCAACCATAAGGCATTTTCTCAATTAATGATCAATAGGGGAGGGCCCAGCCTATGCTGGTGGTCCTGGGTTCTATAAGAAATCAGGCTGAGCAAGCCAAGAAAGCAAGCCAGTAAGCAGCACCCCTCCATGGCCTCTGCATCAGCTCCTGCCTCCAGGTTCCTGCCCTGTTTGAGTTCCTGTCCTGATTTCCTTCAGTGATGAACAGCAATGCTGAAGTGTAAGTCAAATAAACCCTTTCCTCCCCAACTTGCTTTTGGTCATGGTGTTTTGTCACAGAATAGAAACCCTAACTAAGACAGAAATCAATTTAAAAAAACTTGTAGCACCTCACAAAGGGCTCAGACCTTCTAGAAGGAGAGCTCAGCAGGGTAGAAGATGAAACAACTGGGAAGGTTCATCTTGTGTGCACTGGACAGCGATGGCGGGCCAGCACCTCGAGCCATGCCTGTGAGGAAGTTTCTAGAAGATGCTTGAACTGAGGACACTGAGACACCTCCCACCACCATCCCAACCCCCAACCCCAACCAATATAGATGACCATCAAGTTGAATGCTGGATAGAACAGAAGTAAAGGAAGAAGAGGAGCAAGTCGCTGTCTCTCCTCAGGGGACAGCCAGCCATCTCTCCTGCCTTCAGGCAGAGCATTTCTACTTCCTGAACCTTCTGACCCCTTCTCAGACCCCAGACTGAATTACTCCACTGGCTTTCCTGTTTCTCACTTTACAGATGGCAAATGATGGGGCCTCTTGGCTTTCCTAATCACCAGATCGTCCAGCGGTTCTGCTCCTCCGGGGAACGCTGACTAAGACGATATCAATTTGCCAGCTGAGGACAGAAAGGAGCATGGACGGACCATGAAAGGAGCAACCTGGAAACATCAGTTTCAGCCTGTGACAACATACTGATGTTCTACGGCAGCCAGGCATACATATTTCCTTTTGATTTTCCTTGTACTCATTTGCATAAATTAATCTGGAACTTCTTTTTCCTCTTCCTCTTACATATATAAGAAATGTAGCGGGCGATGATCTGTATTCTTGGGAAATTTAAGGAGGATGTAACTAAAAATGAAAGAAAAATGAATGCCATCTAGAGATGGAAATTATGACATAATTTATGTCTCTTCTTTTTTATTTGTTGTATGTATGTGTGTGGTATGTGTGCATGTATGTGTGTCCCCACACATGGGTGTATGTACTTGATTGCACATACATGTGGAGATACATGGAGTATCTCCCTTGATGCTCTAAGTGTCTCCCTTGATGAGCTAACGCAGTTCTGTCATGGAGCCCAGATGTCCCTGATTTGATTTGCTAATGCAGCTTGCCAGCTTGCCCAGGATTCTCCTGTCTTTGCCTCCCAGTGGGATGACAGGGAAGCCAGCATGCCAGCCTGGCTTTCGAGCATTTTTTGTTTGTTTGTTTGTTTTTGTTTTGGTTTGGTTTGGTTTTTCGAGACAGGGTTTCTCTGTGTAGCTTTGTACCTTTCCTGGATCTCGCTCTGGAGACCAGGCTGGCCTCGAACTCACAGAGATCCGCCTGGCTCTGCCTCCCGAGCATTTTTATGGATTCTGGGATCAGAACTCCAGTCTTCAGGCTAGCAAAGGTTCTACTTCCTGAGCTGTCTCTCTGGCCCCATGTCACTTTTTATAAGAGAATGGCGGCCTCTTCCTCATTCAAGGTGTGTTGCATAGTGGGTAGCCATTCCAGCTTTGCCCTGGAAGTTCCAACCTCCATTGAGGCTTCGGTAACTGTCACGCCTACAAGGCGGGGCTGAGAGAGAACCCTGAAGACCCGAGATCTGGACGTGCCATCTCTCTTGGTTCCTGGACCCTGGACGCTGGAGGTAGACCAAGCAGAGTTTTCCAGAGAACACCGCCGGCTGCGCCACACCTTTCCCAGACCCTGTAACCTATCCCTTCACTTGTAAGTTACCCCACAAAATAAACCTCCCTTTTAACTACGGGGAGTGGCTTTAATAATTTCACCAATAGTGTTGGCTTCCTACTGTTACCGTTCCTGGCATTTTGATGTCAGATGAGGAAGAATGAACACTTGATAGCTGAAGGGTGGGGTTTGTCTGATGACCTGGTTGTCAGCTTTGCTACAGCTGGAATTGACTAAAACCCAAGCTATTGGGTGTGCCTGTGAGGGATTTTCTTGACTGGGTCATTCTGGGTGGGAAGACCCACCCACCCTAAATCTGGATAGCCTGAGGTGGGAGCGCCCCTCCCCTTAAATCTAGTCCCATACAAAGGACGTGGAAGAAGGAAGCACTTGACCCTTGCTCACTTGCCCTCACTCTCACTGGCCAGTTCATCCATCACTTGCTGCATTAGCGTCTACTTCCGGATTTCAGCCTATACGCATATACGTGAATCCGTGACTTGATTCCTATGATCGAGAGCCCCTGAGGAGTGTGGTGGCTAAAGAAACTCCATTTTATGCTAGGCATCCATCTTGGTACCCACTAACCATTTGTCTCTGACTCCAGGCCTGGAAGACAGGTTTCCAGTAACCTGACTCAGTTACCTCCACCCAGACAGGTACAGCTGTGACCATCTACTTGTTACAATATGACTAACTGTTCTTTTAATGGGGACACCCAAGTATTATTTTGGGTCACCTTGACCACTTTTGGCAGGACGGAGCAGTTTTTGCTTGCTTGCATAGATGTTGAAGGTCTTCTTGTGTTTTTTTGCCCTTAAAAAACCCTTCCCCGTACCCCTCCTTCACAACATGGCTGAGATTCGGCTTTAAGGCTGTCATCCTGCTAGCAGCTAATCAATAAATCCTTTAATTATAATTGAATCAGTCTATGGCCTTGTCCCGGGGTCAGGGCATGACGCCACAATGCCAATCCTTCCTGTGTTTCTATTTTCTTTTCTAGTTTAGGAAAGAATTCTATTTCCTCCATGAACCTCTCAGCCAACTTCTCTTTAAGAAAGTGGAGGGGAAGGAGATGCTTTCTCTTTTTCTGCTTCCAAATGAGCCCTAACGGTGACAGCAGCATTAAAAAAAAGGGTCAACTCTTGCTTCCTCCTCAGAAGAAATATTTGGAAGCAGCAGCAGCAGCAGCAGCAGCAGCAGCAGAAGCAGCAGGTTCTCAGCAACACAGCAGTCCCCAGCTCTGAGTTCTACATTTTTCCTTTCATGCCTAAAAGTGAAAATGGCTCCTGGAGTCCTTAATCCCCAGGCAAATTCAGATTTCCTGTTTGAAATACCAAGTTGGTATTCTATTTCCTTAAAAGGCCAACCATGAATACAGACAAATGCAAACCTCAACTCAGGCAAAGGAAAATTCAGAAGAGGAGGGAGAAGAAAGGCATGGTGGGTCCTCAATGAGACCTTTGAACCATGAAACAATGGATGATGGTATTTAGTTCATTCAAATGATTGTGAATACCCGAATGATCACGCTAGGATGTGAGGCAAGGAGAAAGATGGGGTAGTGCCAGCGAGGTCTTCTAAAATACAGTGATTACTTTTTATTAGGGAAATGCATTTTAATAGCCAATATAGACTGAGTAAACACATAAATTATTTTCCTGTCTTCAAAGTACTAGACAAACACATAATGGAAATGTCAGCGATGACTCTGCCTCCTGTCTCCCAGCCTTAGCACTGTCGACTAAGGAAATTAATATAAACAGGCACATTGGCTTCATACTCATTCCCCGTTGCGATCTTACATTTTTCTGAAGGGTATGTAAAATAGAAACCGTAAAAGGTCAGAGATTAATATTTACTCTAGGCTGAAGTTAGTGCCGCCGCTCTTTTTAAAAGTCTTAAGTCAAACTCATAAAAGAGAAATATGACATGATTCGGTGTCTGATAGCCTGGCAGTCCCACTATAATTAGCTGTCCACTTTCAGAATGACATGAAATTATCATCAGTAGCGGAATAACCAGAGACTATTGATTCCCTGCTTCAGCATGCTATTTGGAACTGGTTCCACTTACATGGCGTTTGTGAATTGTGTTCCCCTAATTCCTCTCGAGGACATCTTTACCTTGATGGTGCAGTTGGTATCATGGGTATTTCCCTTCCAAATTATGCTGTTACAAAGTTACAGTGTTACAAAGCAGCACTGGTACCGTTAATTTGCTATAGAAACAGCATAATTTTAAAATAAATGAAAAAATTTAATAAAAAAAGCATAATTTAAGCCAGGCGGTGGTGGCACACGCCTTTAATCCCAGCACTCAGGAGGCAGAGGCAGGCGGATCTGTGTGAGTTCCAGGCCAGCCTGGGCTACAGAGTGAGTTCCAGGAAAAGCACAAAGCTACACAGAAAAACCCCGTCTTGAAAACACAACACAACACAAAACAAAACAAAACAAAAACAAAACAAAAACCAAACAAAACAAAAGCATAATTTTGCAGCTGTGTTATATGCTTTAAAATTAGAAGCCACTTATGTTAGCTAGAAAGTGTTTTGATCATATTTGCACAGTGTGTAACTTATGTCCACAAAATGGTCCCTCCAGACAGTTCTCCTTAGCACTGATTATTTTTCTCTGGAGCTGAGCTTGCCTTTTCCCTTCATAATTAATGTCCCACCATGGCTCCATCATCGGCACTGTTCACACCCCATCACCGCCTGCAGCACAGAAGCACGGTACGACCTCACAGCTTTTCCACACTGTTGCAAGCTTTATTTCCAATTGATAACTTCAGCCCAGAGTCCACCAATTCCAGCAAGTTAAAAAATTTATGTCAGCTGAGAATGGATAGTGGAGAACAAGTCTGAGGAATGAATACTCTATGTTGGAAAATGTTACCTCCCCAAAGATCTTTTCGCTTGGCTGTGAGTAACCCTTTGGAGTGTGGGTCTGCAAGCATAACTCTTAATGATGTCTCTAAAAGGTTCTGTCAAAGTCAACTACCATGTAGGCACAAAAATACCCAGTGTACCTTATCATCTGCTGCCCACTCTCCCAAATTTCAAGTTGTTGGGTTTTGCCTCTTGGATGCCTTTCACACATCCTTTCTGAACTCATTCAGGAGACAGCTGATCAATCTTTTAGTAGCTCTGTTGCTAGGGGAGAAGTCAAAAGCAGCTTGACATCGTCAATTCTTTTTTTTTTGTTTTGTTTTGTTTTGTTTTGTTTTTCGAGACAGGGTTTCTCTGTGTAGCTTTTTCTCTTTTTGTCCTCAAGTAATACAAATATATAAATACAAATCAGGCCAGGCAGTGGTGGCACACGCCTTTAATCCCAGCACTCGGGAGGCAGAGGCAGGTGGATCTCTGTGAGTTTGAGGCCAGCCTGGGATACAGAGTGAGTTCCAGGAAAGGCGCAAAGCTACACAGAGAAATCCTGTCTCGAAAAACAAAACAAAAAGAATAATTTTATTCATTTTTGAAAATTTCACATGGATGTATTTTGACCGTATTGACCCATTTCCCCCAACTCCTCTCAGATCCACCCTCATTTTCCACCCAACTTCCTCTCCCTCCAGCACCCCTTTCTCAATCCATGGAGTCCAATTTGTGCTGCCCAAATCCTCATGGGTGTGAGGACTGCCCTGGGGCTTGGTTAACCTATAAGAGGCCACATATCCTTAAAGAAAACTGACTCTTCCTCTCCTGGAAACTATCTATTAGCAATATTTCTTCAGTTAGGGATGGGACTTCATGCCACCACCACCCCCTCCATGCTAGGATTGTTGTCTGGCTTCAGCTTGCACGCACACGTCTTGTGCACGCAGTCACAACTGCTGTGAGCTCATGTGTGCAATTGCCTTGTCGTGTGCAGAAACCACGGTTTCCTGGTACCCCGTCATTTCCCACCTTTCCATCACCTCTTCTACAATGATCCCTGAGCCTCAGGGTGGAGGGGGCGGGGGTAAGGTTCTGATACAAATGTCCCATTTAGGACTGAGCACGCTGCAACCTCCTGTTCTTTGCAGGTTGACCAGTTGTAGATCTCTGTGTTACCTGCTGCCTGCTGCAAGATGAAGCTTCTTTCTCTGGGAAGGGTTGAGAGATGCACTAATCTGTGGGCATAGTCATAAGTCCTCTGGAGTCATTTTAGTAACAGAGTCAATTCTTGATGTTCCGTTGTGGGCTGTGTCAGGTTCACACAGTTGCATGCTTATTGTGTCTGTTCAGCTAGTCTGCCTTCACATACTTCTCTGAGGGAAGCTCAATCCATCTCAGACTGGTTTGTAATAGACAAGCCACATGCTGAAGACTTCTGACGCTTTTAGTGGGGAAGTGGGTAGTAACGGGGATTGAACACAGGGACTTACACATGCTGGGCAAATGCTCTACCACTGAGCTATATCCCCAGCTTTCTTTTTTGCTCTGTAGCCTGGGCTGTCCTTGAATGTTGTGGTCCTGCTGCTCAGTCTCCTGAACGGCTCTGATTGCAGACTTGTGACACCAGGTCCAGTGGTGCTTTTACATGTGTGTGTATGTGTGTGTGTGTGTGTGTGTGTGTGTGTATTATATATGTAATTTTATATATATATATATAATTATAATAAAAGCTTGAACTGAGGATGTAGCTCAGTGGTCAGAGAGCTTGCCTAGCATGTGCAGGCTCAGGGTTCAATCTTCGATACTTCAGGGGCTGGAATGCTAAACCAGGACAAGGCATAAGGGTTAAAGTTCCTAGTCTTCATGCACATGCAGCTTGGAAGCCTGTTGGGAAGATGGCTCTGGGTCCTCTGGGCAGCCAGGTATGTTCACACCAGCCTGGGAACAAGGACCCCTCCAGCTTCTTTCCTGAGGCTTGTCAACTAGACTGAAGTTTCTTGTGTGATTTAACCACACCTCCCGCCTTTTCAGAGGATGGTAGCTCCATGTGTTTTTTACCTTCTCTGTTTACTTGTCCTGCTTCTGATTTCTGATGACTTCCTTCTCGAACCTCTACTCCAAAGTGACTCTGATGAACCCAACCGTAGTGACTGTCCCAAGGCGAAAAGAAAGCATGCATGGCCTAATCCCCTGAAGGACAGACTCTGTAAATTCTCTGGAAATGGTTTCTTCAGTGTTTCTATCCATTGCCATGAAACAGTCGTTATGCATACTTTGCTAATTTACTAGGCAATATTTACGACGGTTGGATTTTTGATGATGTGGATCTGTAGATATAGCTTAATTAAACTTAGTTTAGAAGGAAACAGCATCTTTGTGGAGGCTATCATGCTCAGTCCTGGACAGATAGTGTGATGGAGTAACGGCTTCCCAAGAAGTCTATGGCCAAAGGCCAGAAAGCTGAGACTATCTGACATCCCATGAGAAGAGGGGGTTTGAGGGGGTGATAATTTAAGGATCCTGTGAAAAAGGAATTTTCATCAGCATTTAAATGGGACCATCACTAGGCTCTTTATAAGAAGAAGCAGGGGGTCCTGGGTAAGAGAAAGGTAAAGAGAAAGACCTTGGGAAAGAGGTAGGGAGGAGACAGAGAGGAAAGAGGAGGAGAGGGGAGAGTCCCGCAGCCTGAAGATGTACCCTGGTGACTGATGGCCGAGGAAGGGACTACAAACAACAGTGCAGGAGTGCAGTTGGCTTCCAACTGGAAGAGAAGGCAAAGATTCTTCCCTGGAATGGAGGAACACATAAGCCTTCTAACCTCGAGAGTCATGAAATAATGTGCTAAGCCATTAGCTTGGGGCTCCTTTGTAACAGCAACAACTGGGAATAAATGTGAGGTATAGTGGGTAGCTGTTCCAGCTTTGACCTGGAAGTACTACCCCCACTGAGGTTTCTGGTAACTCTCACACCTACCTATGGCCTACCCCTGAGGCGGGGCCGAGAGGGGACCCCTTAAGACCGGAGATCTGGATGTGCTGGCTCTCTTGGTTCCTGGTGATCCTGGATGCTGGATGGTGCACCAAGCAGAGTTGTCCAGAGAACCCAGCTGGACTGCACCTCACCTCTCCCGGATCCTGTAACCAACCCCTTTACTAGCTGGAAGTTAGCCCCCAAAATAAACCTCCTTTTTAACTACATGGAGTTGCCTTAATAAATTCCACCAATAGTAAGGATCTCACAATCCAGTAAGATAGGGTGACACAGCCACTCTAGCATCATTCAGAGAGAGGAGCAACTGCTGAGGAGATATTTATATAGCAAGTCCTTCTGGCTGGGAGGTTAGAGAGGCTTCCTGCGAGGGGGGCAGGAGGAGGGGAAGGAGGGCTGGGGGGGCTGCTTTGTAGAGCCCACACCTGAGCCAGGCGTCCAAAGGAGGCTTCCAGGAGCAACAGGAAGAAAGGTTACCCTGGAAGGCACAGAACAGGGCCAAAGAAGAGGCAATCCAGACTCTTGTGATCAGTTCTTTTCCCAGGACCCAAAATGACTTGATTAAAATTTTGCACATTCTGCTGAGGATGTAGTAGGTCTTGGGGTTAGTAAAACAACAACAAAACACTATAACTTTTTTTTTTTTAGATTTTATGGCATTCTTTTATTGTACAATTCTTCTTAGAAGTGTAATTGTTATCCATCACGTTCTGTCTTTAATTATACACACATTATGGTCTTCTTTGCTGCTGTTGTGTGATCTTCAAAAAATTCTGATGTTATTAGGCAAAGTTATGAATTCTTTTTTTTGAATTTATTTTATTTTATTTTACAATATAATTCAACTTTACATATCAGCCATAGATTCCCCCGTTCTTCCCCCTCCCGCCCCGCCCCCAGCCCCCCTCCTCCCAGCCCACCCCCCATTTCCATCTCCTCCAGGGCAAAGACTCCCCCAAGGATTGAGATCAACCTGGTGGACTCAGCCCAGGCAGGTCTAGTCCCCTCCTCCCAGGCTGAGCCAAGCGTCTCTGCTAAGCCCCAGGTTTCAAACAGCCAATTCATGCACTGAGGACAGGACCCGGTCCAACTGCCTGGATGCCTCCCAAACAGATCAAGCCAATCAACTGTCTCACCTATTCAGAGGGCCTGATCCAATTGGGGGCCCCTCAGCCATTGGTTCACAGTTCATGTGTTTCCATTCGTTTGGCCACTCGTCCCTGTATTCCATCCATCCCTGGTCCCAACAACTCTTGCTCACATAAACCCTCCTCCTTCTCACCAATTGGACTCCCAGAGCTCCACCCGGGGCCCACTATAACTTTTTAATGCAATTTTTATAACAATTGGATTAACGTGGGAAACTCTTCTAAGAGTTTAAATACAGAGATGCAGGCTTATGATCAGAATCCGTTCCTTACACAGAACATGCCCAAGCAAGAGTGACCTCGGCTCCCTTCCAGATAGGTGGGTTAACCAGCGATGAATAAAAGAGTGGTAGCTGCCAATCACAGTAAAAAGACAATTCTTTGAAAAGGCATCATTAATATTTACAAATTGGACATTGCCTACAACATGTCCAGCATTTCCTATGACCAAGGGAAGCCAATGGAATCCAATGGACTGACCCTGGTAGAAAGATGGGCACTGAGTGTATAAGTCTTTTTGTTGTTGTTTTTTGTAGTGACCAGAGGACCAAGGGATACCACAAAGTCACATCGTGCAACAGACCTCATGGAAGAGATTTATTGGAGGCAGGGGCAGGGGAGTGGGGATAATACAAAAGGCCTCCTCTGAGTGAGGATGGAAAAGAAGGAGGTAGGTCATGAAGGTTAGGGCTTTATAAAGGATACGGCTCATGTACACAGAGAGAACATGGGACCCCAGGTGACAGTGGAAATGTGTTGCATTTGGGGTTGGTAATGACATGGCTGAGGGCATTGAGTTGCTGAAGGCGGTGTGGGGGGTGCACCTCGTTCTGGAATGTGAGTGGTTTCCGGTTTACCAACACTGAGGACTCACTGGGATCCTGCCACTCGTTGCTAGGATTTGATTGTTGGAAACCAGGATCCTGAATAACTCCAAATGGCTCTAATTTAGCTTGGGTTTGACTGAGAAGCAGTCACCCTGTTATAGAATCATCTTTTTGTATGCTGTGAAGATGTGTCTTTGCCAAGGCTCCTTCTGATTGGTTTAATAAAGGAGCTGAGTGGCCCGTAGCTAGGCAGTTGGTATAGGCAGGACAAAGGATGCTGGGAAGAAAAAGGGTTGAGTCTCAGGAGTCTTGAGCAGATGCAGAGAGAAGCAAGATGAATGTGCTGTGTTGAAAGAAGGTATAGTCATATGACAGAGGGTACATAAGAAATATAGGTTAATTTAAAATGTAAGAGTTAGCTAGTAACAAGCCTGAGCTATCAACCAAGCATTTATAATTAATATTAAGTCTCTGTGTGGTTATTTGGGAGCGGCTGGTGTGACAAAAAAGTTCACCTACATCACCCTGATAACACATTTCTTTAAGTCATTCTGTTTGGGGGATTGGAAAGGAAGGGACAGAACTGTCTGGCTGCTTATCTGCACTACTCAAATTTGCCATCAGTGATTTCCTTGGCCTTACCCAGGGAGCTCAGATACTTTCATGGTGACATTCTTCACTCAGGTGCCTTCAGTGACATTTGCTTTTTTTTTTCTTTATCTTCTGGTGAATTCACTGCTTTTTGGACTGTTCATACTCACTGCGGAAGAGTCCAGAGGGGCACCTCTTCTCCATTGGCTTGCTCCCACAAGACTGGCCTGGCACTTCCCAAGAGGAGTCCAAAGTGATCTCAGTAGGCTTTAAGTCCTGGGATGCTGCTGCAAGTTCTGGGGGACAAGATTCTTCACAAGAAGAACTGGACACAATGCAAGCAGCTTCACTTCTCTTGCCCCCTGGGTGTCTGTCCAAGCCCAGAAAGGTGACCTCAGACTGGCTGCACTCAAAAGGGATTTTCTGAGTCACTCTATCCAGCCTCAAAGCTTTCTCTTGAGGCACTGGGTGATTGTTCTGGTTTTCATCATCTTCTACTGGAATACTCGGAACATTATCCATGAACAGAGGAGAGGGACATCTGAAGGACTTCAAGGATGTGGGAGGGTCTTCCGCAAAATACAAGCTAGGCTGCGTGCTCTCTAGAGCGTTCAGGACCTGATTAGCAAGGAAAGAAACATGGCGGGAAGCTTGAGTGACACTCCCTTTTACATTTGCCTCTCTACCTAGTAATGAATAGTCTCTCATTTTCATAACTAGGAAATTAAATAAGTAAAAAAAAATAATAAAGTAAGTGCAAACCCAGAATTTTGAATTAGAAAAGATATTAGATATTGGAGAAGGCCTTTTATTTCAAGGGCCATATCAAGCGACTTGAAGGAAGATGTAAAAGAAGCTATAGACTATTAAGAAACCTGACCTCAGGCATGAACTGGCCACCATCTCACTCTGAGCTGTCAGATGAGTCTTTGTGCGTTTCAACCACAGAAAGTAGAGGATTCTCATGGAGTATATCAAGGGCACCATGACCTCTAGTTCTCAAATACCAGGATCAAAAAGGGGAGCTTTCTAAAAATACAGATCTCTTGTCCCCAACCAAGAGCATGTCATCAATGGGGACCCAAGGTATTTAAATAGCTTCACACAAGATTTGGACATGCAGTCAGCTTTGAAAACCAATGACTTAATATATCCATTCTCATTCTCCCCTTCCTTCTCTAAAAATACAGATGGCTTGAGCATTTATGAAGTGTTTTTTTTAAATGTATTTAATCTCCATAAATGGCATTATCCTGGTTTTTATAGGTAAAGCTGAGGATCAAGAGAAAACCCATACAACTATCTAGAAAGGAAAAGCTTTGGAGCTGTTCCCTCAACCTCCTGGATCTTTGTCCTACAACACCACTGATGGATCCTTGCTGGGACAGGACTCTATGCTGAGAGTCACATCAGGCCTCCTCTATGTTTCCCTGGATCCCAGGCCAGGGTTCTTACACTATGATTGGACCAAGTCCTTGTTCAGATCTCCCACAGCTCTCTAGTAGACTTGGCATAAAACCCACCTCCAAGGATAGGGAAGCTTCTGTAGTGTTAACCACACCAGCACTCCTTCACATCCCCTCATCTCCATGATGCTGGACTGCCCAAAGTCTTACAGCTAAGGGTGATGACCTCTGAGTCAGGAGTGCAGATGGCCTCTTTTGAGGATGTCCCTTCCATCCGTACTGCTGCCTACACCTAACCCGTTCTCCGGATTACAGCTAAGCGGTGACCTTCAGCAGGACCTCCTGGTTGGCATAGGCTGGCGACCTCACTCTAATCTGACTCTACCCTTCCCGGTCATCCCAGGATTCTGACTCTCACCGCACCTGTCTACAGGGTCGAAGTACCATGTCTGTTGATCGGACTTCTGTGCACAGCAAGCTTGAGGATAGTCACCAAGTCTTGACTGCTGTGCATCCCCCAAAATACACATCCGAAATGGGCTTTGAGTTAGTATTGGCTTGCAAATGAATGGGTTATAGCTATGACAAACGGATGCATTTTAAAACAATGGAAACCAATGTGTGCTTTTTAATGGGTCAGATAGTGTAAGGAGTGATGAATAAAATATCCCCTTCAAACTATGTTTCATTAGATTTAATTTTTTTTAAATGTATTATTAGTGGTGGTGGTGGGAGTGTGCTGAGGAGAGAGAGCATGTGAAGGTAGGAGACAACTTGTTCTTTCTGTGAGTTCCAGGGATCAAACTCAGGTCACCAGGCTTGCAGGGCAGACATGTTTTTTACCTACTAAGCTACTTTGCTGGCCATATATATATATCTATCTATATTTAAGTCATTCACCACACACACACACACACACACATATATTGGTTTTTCAAGACAGAGTTTCTCTGTGTAACATTTCTGGCTGTCCCGGAATCTGCTTTGTAGATGATGCTGGCCTCAAACTCACTGAGATCCACCTGCCTCTGCCTCCTGAGTGCTGAGATTAAAGGCATCAATATTTTTTTATAATAATCTGGTTCTACCTAGTAATGCCTTCCACAGGGGTAGCAGTAGTGTAAGGTATTCATTTTAAGCTAGAAAGTTTATCTATTAGGCGAGAATTCTCTGTGGGGGGTCTGAATTTGTCTAATTAAGAATTCACTTAGATGCACAGTTGATCCAACTTGGATTTTCCACGGCTCATTTTTGAATAAAACCAGGCATATCTTACTTCATCCATTGTTGGTCTTAACTTGGCCCGAGTTGCCGCACACTGGCCAGCCAGAGAGAAGAGCTTGGCAGAGAAGTTCCGAGGACAGGGGTGTATTTTCCTGTCTAGAAATGAGAGGCACGCGTCGAGACCTCTCTTCTCCATCAGTTCCATGAGGAGATCCCGCTAGGAAGAGAAGATAAACTTATTTCTTGGAACACCATCAGACAACTAATTGGCAAGCGAGTGCCAGCATGTGGGCAGTTCTCACCAGCTGCACGTGTTTAGGATCATCCAGCACCACTTTACAGCCTGTCAAAACCTCCATGATCACCTGCAAGGAACATACACAAAGTCAGCTACAGAGGTTGAAAACACGTAGAACATTAGTTTAAACTGCTTAATGTGGCAATGGATTTAATTCTAACTAATGCTCTTGTATTTTATTACTTCATATATTATGGAAAATTAATGTATCGGATAATGAGTAACGGAAAATCAATAGATATAAAACTTAAAACTCTGGGCTGGAGAGATGGCTCAGAGTTTAAGAGCACTGACTGCTCTTCCAGAGGTCCTGAGTTCAATTCCCAGCAACCACTTGGTGGCTCACAACTATCTGTGATGAGATCTGGTGCCCTCTTCTGGCCTGCAGTCATACATGCTGTATACATAATAAATAAAAAAATCTAAAAAAAAAAAGAACCGGCAGAGAAATTTAAGATTAGCTCTTTAAAAAAAAAAAAAACAAAAAAAAAAAACCAAAAACCAAAAAATAAAAACAAAACAAAACAAAAAAACTTAAAACTCTTAAAATGTTTCCTCTGAGCCAGTGGCTCTTGACCTTCCTAATGTTGCAACCCTTTAATACAGTTCCTCATGCTGTGCTGACCCCAACCATAATATTATTTTGTTGCTACTTCATAACTGTAATTTTGCTACTGTTATGAATCATAATGTAAATATCTGATGTGTAGGATATCTCATATGCGACCCCTGTGAAAGGGTCCTTTGACTCCAGAGGGGTCATGACCCACAGGTTGGGAACCCCCCCAAGGATTGGGCACCATCTTATCAGTGAATTCTCTTCCTTAGCTAACCAATAGATGGCACTCACAATTCCAAAGCTGTAGACATCGGTTTTGACGGAAAGTCTTCCCTGTCTGATGTACTCTTCTGGCATGTACCACAAATGTTTCCTGCCGCTGCCCGTCATATTCATGGTAGAATTCTGATGTTCTAGGTGGGGTCGGAAGTGTGCCATGGCGAAATCAGTTAGCCTGGGTTGGAACTGATCATCCAGAAGTATGTTTGCACTAAAAGCGTAATCAAAGACAAACAGGACAAGATATCACAAAGGCATTTGGTGAAATACAATGTGGCTGATTAATCCAGAACACTGATAAGATGAAGACAAACGTAAATATCCGTGAACGAGTGAGTGGGTATTCTAAAGTTTTTCTTAAAGTACACACATAGGCTGGAGACATGGCTCAGTGGTTAAGAGCACTGATAGATTCTTCTAGAGGACCTGGGTTCAATTCCCAGCACCCACATGGCGGCTCATAACTATCTGTAACTCCAGTTCTAGGGGACCCAACACTCTCACACATACATGCAGGCAAAACACTAGTGCACATAAAATAAAATAAAAATATTAACGTATAAACATAAATTTGTATGAAGCCTAAAATAAAAATCTGACGCATGAAGAGTGGCTATTTCAGAATTTGAGACATGCATGGATGCTGTAGCAACAGGATGAAGTAAAGTTAAGAACAGCAGCTTGCTTCTGCTCTTCTTAATGAGACCATGGGCTTGGTTTTCAGCAGCTAAGTAGAAATGTCAAGGGATAGAGATTGTGGTACTGCACACTGTTATTAAATGTGGTAGCAGCCACTGCGTAAGACGTTCTTAAGCCTGAACAAACACTGAATCGTACAAATGTCCCAACGGTCTCTGCTGTCCCAGAATGAGTACACAAACAGGCAGGGCCAGTTTTGAATTGAGATCCTCCAGCAAAAGAGACAGTTCAGAGGCTATGTGGAGATTCATTCCTATGCCAAGTATTTGAGCGCATTAGTTCCATCTTCCTAACTAAGATCTCAAGCCAGACTTTGTCTAGGACCAAGTTGACATCCCAGGTTCCCTTAAGGATAAAAACATGTTTTAAACTTTGACCTTTCCCTCCACAGAGTGGAAAACAAACTGTAAAGAGCAAAGAGCCAACCTTACGCCCCGTCTGTTTGGTGTGATCTTTTCATCCATGGGGGAACAAGCCAGGGGCTGTGTCCCCACGATTTGTGTCAATGAGCACAGTCCTTAACTTTCTCCCCGCCTGTCTTTCCTCAAGTATCCAGCGGCTGCCAGAGCCTTCCTGTGTTTCACATGGCCCAACTCTATGCCATTCCTCACCCATTCTTTCATTTTCTCACCCAGAACAGCGTTGAGCATCTTCTGAAGATGCATAACAGACGAGTCAGGTCCTACCTTCTCTTAGGCACTAGGCAGGAAAACACGATGAAATCCCCTATAGAGGCACACTTCACTTGCCCAAATCTGAGGTTTCTGGACCTGCCCTGATGCTTTTACAATTTGGGGGAATAGGAAAGCAGGAGTTTGCCAGCTGGGCAGGAGATGAAAGGGGGCAAAACCAGTCTCCAACTCTCCCAGTAGCACTCGCGTAAGGCAGAAAGGGCAGAGAGTGGAAGGCCTTGGGCAAAGGCTGCAAAATTAGAATATGAAAGAAACCAACCAAGAAGAGGAAGGGTAGAAATCCCCTACCCAATGACAAGTAAGTCCCTGGCACAGTCCCAGACACAGAGACACTCCCGTGTGTCTGAAGGTGTCCTATGGCTCATTATAATACTAAAATGCACACTCCTAGGTAGAGATTTAAGAAGCTGAGGGGACATGTGATGCATGAAGATGTATGTAGAATTCCATGTAGCATATCATGTCCAAGAAAGCCCACTGTATGCATATAAGCTAAAAAGCCCAATCCCCGTGACATAAAAGCCCCAACTCTGCATGGCAAGTTGTTGAAGCTACTGACCTTTTTTTCCTGCTCCAGCTTGCCTCTTCTCTTGGAAGTATGTCTTTTTCTCATACACTGTCTACACCGCTATCCATGTGTCCCTGTCCAGTTCTGTGTTCCAAGACATAAGGCAGTGGGACCCTTCCGGAAGTGCCCAGCAAACTCTAATATCCACGGTCATCATGAGTCACTGCCCTTCCAGTTTCTACTACTCTGCTTGCACAGAGAGAGTCTGAAAAACCCTGAATGCCCCATCTTTAATGTCTTCCTCCAACCCAGTTCTCCAGAAGGCATGATATCCTGATTGATACGTTAGGGCCTTGAGAATGCCCAAGCTGAAACTGAATCTAAACAGCCCATAGGAACGAATCCCTAGAGTTTTTGTTTGTTTGTTTTATACATAGAAAAAGTGGTAGGGGACAGGGGAGGGGTGACAACACCGAGAATTATAAAGAAACCCATAATCTAAGCTGTCTACTTGACCTACTGCAAAACAAGTAGAAGCTGACAGCGACTGGTGAGTCACGTGACTGTGAGAGGTAGGCAGAGGTGAGCTGGGCGACCACAAACCCTGTTACCCAATAAACCCACTGAAGACATGGGGTCAGTGAGAGGTCACCAGTCAGACAGGATGATCTGAGGACCCTGCACCCACACGTTGAATAATGGCATCTAGCGGAAAGGCAAGTTCTCACCAGCAGACCTCGGCGCGGAGCATAAATTTTGAAACGAGTGATTTATTTGGTTCTAAATAAAGGTTAACGGGAGCTGAGAGAGAGGAATGCTCGGTTTTAGGAGAGTGGGAATTGCAAAAGGCCCTTCGACAATCAATTTCTCCTCTAATTCTTTCCCCTGCTTCAGCCTTAAATGGGATCTTCAAACACAAAGTGCCTTCAGCCACCACACGGGTCAACAGAGTAAGTCTATTCTGCGGGGTGAGAAGGGACGGACAAAATGAAAACTACACGAGAAATCGTAGCAAAGGGGCAGCTTGCTGGTAATGATGGCCACGAAAGAGGCAGACAGGGAAGCAGGTTTGGTCCACGTGCCCTATCTCATGTTCCGCCATCTTTTGCCTTCTCTTAACTCCAAGGGTATTTGCTATAACAGAGAGGCCAGGGTGACTTCAAATAATTCTTAAAATAGAAGGATCTCTGACTGAGGGCATGGGGCAATTCTATATGGTGAATTGGTACCAACTCAGGGGTCCTGACTTCATATCTGTACTAAGAAAAGTTTCCATGATGCCTTTTTTTTTTTTTTTTTTTTAGGGACTGGATCCCCCAAACAATACTTTATAGTGAGAACCAGCTTTCCTGGCGCATCAGTAAGTTTCCTAGTTTAGCTGAAATTGTTAGGCCTTAAACACGAAGATGATGCCTATAGATTAAAATGCAGGGTTTGAATTTAAGCACGAGGGTTGTGTGTGTTGGTTACCTTGCGAGGAAAGCCATGAGGCATGACAAAACCCACTCTCAGAGTTTTATTAGGAGAAGGGAGGGACAGAAGAGAATGTGATCAGGCCTGTGGAAGACATGTGCAGGGAGAGGGAGGGGGGAGGAGGAGGGGAGGTAAACTTTAAAGGTCTCCAAGATTCGGTGGCCTAGAGGAGTGGGCTACAGATCAGATTACAAGCCTCTTCCTACTATACACTCAGTTGATTACATGACATATACAGCAATAAAGTTAGATTAGCTCTCTCACTCCCTCACTCATTCACTCCCTCACTCAATCTTGTGTCTCTGATCAGTTTCCATTTTTCAAACATCGGTGTCTAACCTTCTTCCTTCCTCTAAGACAGAAGCCTGTTTTACAGATGCAATCCCAGCCTAGGACCTGCGTTTATAGGACTCCTTAGAAACACTCACTAAGTTTATGTCCTTGATTTGGAGCCAATAGCAGGGATGAATATCTGTCTGGGATGAAAAATGCTGCCGGTGAAATGCATTTCAACTTAAACTTGTCTATATATGTGAAAACGATGAAGGCTGCTAAGGGATGGATGGAAATATCAAGGTTGTCACTTTCAAACGCTTTTATGAGATCCTGTAACTCAAAAACATCCTCCTCTCCCAAAGGAAAACGCGAGTCTTCTGCCAAGGCTGCAGACCACACTCCGGATTCTTTCTTTAGAACCTTTCCTTCTCGACTCCCACCATCTGGTAGTAAGTTTTGTTTTTATAACATTCTCTTAAAGAGTTCAAATTACTAAGATATTTTTGGGCTAAATGAACCACCAGACTAGCTGAAAATACCTTTGAAATGTGGATTTTGCTTCCTTCTGTGGGTGTTGCTCAGCTGTGCGCTAGACAGCATCCTTCTTAGAAAGACACTTACTCTCTCTGCTGGAACAAGCCAGACTGACAGGGTAGCCGTCCAAACCTAATCTCTCTCCCAAAGCAGGCTGCCTACTGCTATCTCCTCAAGAATCTGACGTCAACATTTCTCAATTCCTGTGTCTGCTGATGAAGCCATCTGGCCCCTGGTAATCCCAGGACTTTGAATTCTCTAATAACAGCATGGTTATTGGGAATACACAGACATGGAAGGGTACCTCCCCTTTCATCTGTAGCCATGTCACAGGCAGTTACAGACCTTTCTGAATGTCTGTTTTTCTCTTGTCAGCCAGAGATGACAACGATCACACCCACCCTCAGGATCCTGGAGTATTAACAAGTGTTTCCATGGGAGTGTATATGAGATCTAGTCCTTGGCTTTAACTGAACTCCGTAATCCTCCTGCAGACTATCCACTATCCTTCATGAGTAAGTATTTACCAACGCCATTGGACAAGCTTGTTGTGGAATAATAGTTGAAGATGTGTTTACATTCTTTCATTCTGTGGAATATTTGTTTAATGATTCTTTTATGTTGCATTTGTTTAACTCTGTAAAGCTGTGTTGCTTTGCCTGTCTAAAATACCTGATTGTTCTAATAAAGAGCTGAACGGCCAATAGCTAGACAAGAGAGCTATATGCAGGGCTCCCAGGTAGAGAGAATAAATAGAGACAAGAACAAGAGGAGGAAAGAATGAGAAAAGGAGAGGAGGATGCCAGGGGCCAGCCACACAGCCACACAGCCACACAGCCACACAACCACACAGTCACACAGCCTCACAGCCACACAGCCAGTCACAGAGTAAGAAGGAAAGAAAGGTATATAGAATAGAAAACGGTAAAAGCCCAGAGGTAAAAGGTAGGTGGGATAATTTAGTTAAAAAAAAAAAGCTGGCTAGAAACAAGCCAAGCTAAGGCCAGGCATTCATAAGTAAGAATAAACCTCTGTGTATTTATTTGGGAGCTGGGTAGTAGACCCCTGAAGAGAAAAGAACAAAGAGTAAAAAAACAAAACAAAACAAAACAAAAACCAACTATACAAACTGCATATAACTGTCTCGGGGTGACCTTTGTGCTGCTCCCCACAGAAGGTCTCTTCCTCCTGTTTTCATCCAGATCCTCTGTGGGCTGCCGGAATCATTTCTGCCATGATGTTCTCACTGTATCTCTCTGAAGCCCAGTGTGCCTCCTGCTCCTAAGTTACTACTGGACGCCTACAATATAGCATTTGGTACTTAATGGAGCCCACCTAATGTTGTTTCCATGATCATAATGCTGAGCTTACAGAAGACACCAAACATTTATTTATATAATCATTTCCTCACGGGGATTTGAAACCCTCAAGTAGTTTTAGATTACTGAGCATGGGAAAGGCAAATATATGACCCACATGTGTGTGAACCTAAAGGCTCAGTCACAAGGTTTTAAGTCAATGTACAAGAGTTTCTGATAACTGAGCCCCTCTCAGGGAGTTCAGGATCCTCCCAGAAAGCCAGAGTCCAAGGTGCGTAGGGCATTGAAGACATGAGTCTCCCATGGGGAGAATATAATGACAGCTTCTGCCAGGCTCTGGGCTGCCCTTTCCACTTAGTAGCTCACCTCATCCTCAGAACCCTCGGAGGCAGGTACTGGTATCCTGCCCAGTTCCAGAGAGCAAGGAGACAAAGCATCAGTGAACTATCCCAAAGTCACAGGACTAGGAAGGGGTGGAAGAGATAGGTGGTCTGAACGGCTACGCTCTGAACCAGGGACAAGAGGCAGGAACAATGAGATCGTTGAGTGGCTGCGAAAAGGGGAAGAGCATAGAAAAGCATGGGGAGAGAGTTTGTAGAACAAGGGCATTTCAGAGCTGCTCTTGAGGGTGGCTCCAGGGTAGGCAGAAGGATAGAGGTGCCACTCTCAACCTGTCTGAAGTCCCCACAGCGCAGAAACAGAGGACAAAACCATGCCAGGATTTAGAAGAAGATGGAGTCACACGATTCTTCTTTCACAACCTCTAGGTTTGTGAGCAGAGCATAGAACAAAGGTAGATAGTTTTAAAATGGAAGGAAATAGAAAGTAAAATGTCAGCTTGGCTGGGACTAGATGTGGAAGTGGGGGAAATGAACAGGTAGTCTGAGGCAGACCCTGAGTTTGAACAAGTATGTCCTGGGTCCTGTCTACACCACCATCCTTGCTTTCTTCTGAAGGACTAAGTGGACATCATTCCATTTCATTTAAACAAAAGGAGTGGACACCAGGCTGCTGAACAATGACTTCATGATCTTCATTTTTTGGGGGGAATTGGGTGTTGGGGAGCCTAGATGAAAGTTCTAATGCTGAACCATGACCCTGACCCTCAAAAATCTTCATTCTCAAGAATTTAAAAAAATCATAGCATGAGGTCCTTTGCAGATGGCCTCTAGAGAGTGAGACAGAGAGAAGAAATTTAACCATCATTTGAGTTTTAAGTTAAAACAACAGTAGATCTGTCTATCTTCCCTACAGGTAGATGCTGAGTGTTGAGTTGAGCTGTGGTCTTGATGTCTTAGATCTGGGCAGCATTTTTCTTATCAAGAAAAATATCATTAATGAGGAAGAGCTGTCTAAGGAACATGCCCTACAGACTTAAACCTAATGTCTGGGGAGTGTGATCTCCTAAACAGTTAAAGAAAAAAATCAGTCACTTTATCTTCGATTATACTCTCCTAATTGGGTGTTTAAGGCCATTCATATGGCCAGAACTATCCTTTTTTTCTGTCAAGGTGAGTTAAGAATTGGTCCACAGGAGTTAATGAGGCTTGTGAACAACCTCTGGCTTTTCTGGTGATTTTTAAAATTTTTTTTATTTACTTTTATTTTATGTGCATTGCTGTTTTTGCCTGTATGTTTGTCTGTGTGAGGGTGTCAGATCCTGGAGTGACAGACAGTTGTCAGCTGCCATGGGGGTGCTGGGAATTGAACCCGGGTCCTCTGGAAGAGCAGCCAGTGTTCTTAACCGCTGAGCCATCTCCAGCCCCTTCTGGTGATCTTTATACCAGTTGTTGCATCTAGGTGGGAGCCAGTCAAAGGCTCTGCTTACAGTGGCTTGTTGGGAAGGAAGCCTTAAGGAAATGTCCTCTGTGCTGACCCTCCTCTCTGTAATATGGACACCAGTGAAAGTCTACCGAGCGGGGTCTCCATGGCCTGCCTGAACAAGAGGACAAGGGATTCGGCAAGGATACAGGACATTTTGAGAGATGATCCACAGACCCTTGAGACTTAACTGACCTTAAAGGGCAAAATATTTTCTCTTTTATTCCCTCTATCCACATTATAGGCCTTCAAGAACGGTTATGGAACACCCAGAAGGTCATTTTATACCAGACAGGTACTTTCTAATGTCTGTGTTAATAGCCATATAAAGCTTGGACAAAAACCATGTGTCTTTTTTAGTCTTAGTTTAAATATGTTTTTTAAAGATAAAACGGAAGAAAATCATAGCCATTACAAAAATAAGCCATAATGATAAATTCTAGTTGATATTTTGGTGTGTTCCACTTCCAATATTTTAAAAAAAATAATTTACATTTCTACAGTGCTACAACTATGTGCTCCATAATACTTCGGTTTGGCTTTTTCTACCCAATCTCACTTCATATGCATTGTGCCAGGTTGCTTCATGCTACTAATATTAATTAATGCTGAGAGTCTCCAGTAAAGTCTGTGATCCACCAGTCTGAAGTTCAATACAGAAAACGAAGACTGACCATTTTTTCACTCCTCTGGCAAGAATGCAGTCTTGATTTCCTTGTGGAAAATGATACCGCTCAACACAGATCTTTGAGCCAACTGTCGGGAACACACAGGGCTCCCCTGCTAGAAGCTGTCTTTCCTAATTATGACTGCTCAAACTGAATGGCAAGGACAGGAGGCTTAGTGACTGTGGACCCTCCAAAGAGCAATGGGCTAAGAATCAGGAAGGTCTGCATTCCGAGTGAAGGGAAAGGTTCCCTTCAGAGATGCAGGAAGGTGACCTAGGTCAGCCAACTCACATTTGGCTGAGACTCCTTTGACAGATGCTGTTACCAGCTGACAGGCGCTGGGTGGCCTAAGTGAACCGAACTGGCCTTGTTCCAATTCCTAGATAATGGGTGTGCACACACCACTAAGTAAGAGGGAGATGCCTATGACTGATGTTGGCACTAACTAATATCTATGCTGGCAGCTCAGCAGAAAGGCTGTGAGTCAGTGGCTATTGTACGGGCTTGGTTTGTGCTGGAACAGGCAGGGACAGTGATGAAACCATGTGAAAGCATGATTCCCCAAATGCATGTCCACAGCCCTGCAATTTCACTCTTGGACACGAGCTTGTGTGTGTGCGTGTGTAGGAGACCCGGAGAGCCTTGTGCACACAGATCAGCACTAGGGGAACCTGGAATGTTAAACACACGTGGTTGTTCCTTCAAAGGAAGGGATACATAACCTGTTATCCTCCCAGAAGGCTTAGAGCGGATGTGGTTAATAACCTGGTGACTTTTGCACTGTCTGCGTGGCAGGAGACTGTACCAGATCCTTGCCCAGACCTTTATCATGAGCTTGCTTTCTTAGTTCATCTATAGAACCCATCTTAATGGAAGATGTGATGTGTACTTTACAAAATGTTTCAAGGTAGTCACGTCTGATCTTGATTTAGCTTTCTTTGTTCTTCAAGTTCCTCAGGGAGATTTATGTATGCTTTATTATGCACCCAAGATCGAGTTAATTATCACCAGGACAGTTTTTACCAAATTGCGCTGTGCTTAAATATGCCTAAAATAAACTACTCCGGGTCAGACTCCTGAAGCTTGAACCAACACCAGCTACTTAGTCACGTTAAACCAAACTGCCTCCCATGGGTCATTACTCTGCTGGCCGTGGTGGTGGCAGAGACCCCTGCAGGTGCCGTCTATGGATGGGCTACATTCAAATCCTCAGACTCTGAAAAACCAGTCATGGTAGTCAGTTTTGTCTCGCTCACAAAATACCCGAGAGAAACCATTTGAAAAGAGTGAAAGATTTACTCTGACTCACGGTTTCAGTCCACAGTTGGTTGGTCCCATGACTTTGGGCCCGTGGCAGGAAAATACATCATTGTATGAAAGTGCAGTGGAAATGATCTGCTCTCCCCATGGTGGCTGAGAAGCAAAGACTGGAAGAAAGGTCCAGGGACCTAATATCCCCTTCCAGGAGATGCTCACAAGGACTTAACTTCCTGTACCAGGGTTCACTTCCTAAATGTCCCAACATCTACTAATAGGGCCACTGTAGGGACCACACCTTCAATATAGGAGCCTTTGAGAGGTATTTCTTTTGAGGGAGGTGGTTTTGTTTTGTTTGTTTGCTTTTTTGAGACAGGGTTTCTCTATGTAACTGCCCTGGCTGTCCTCGGTTTGTAGACCAGGCTGTCTTCAAACTCACAGAGATCTGCCTGCCTGCCTCTGCCTCCAGAATGCTGGGATTAAAGGCATGCACCACCAATGCCTGGCTGGGGTAGGTGTTGAAGAGGATCTCATTCTGCAGCTCATATTGGCCCCAAACCCATAGCGATTGTCCTGCTTTTGCTTCCCGAGTGCTAGGATGAGTCACCACGATGCTAGGCTCTTTCACCAAACTTAAAATCCAAACCATAACAGCCAGGTAGGGAACTGCCATCAGCCCCTTCCCCAACTAAAAAGTAAATATGTGATTAGCTGTATTTCCAGCTCAAGTATCACCTCGTCCTCGACACTTTGCTCTAACCAGCCTCTTATCATTGTCTGTCTATTACCTCCCGAGGGTTCTGTCTAGCTGGGCTATTAAGTGACTTTATAGTTCTGCACAGCCAGGCAAGTACCTGGGCTATTGCCTTGGAAGCACCGGCTTCCTGTTATGTTCTGAGACCATGGAAAAGACTCCAGGATCTTTCCACTCTCTCGTGTCCTCAAGACAAGCCTCCGTCTCTCCACTGAGTTTACCTTATCAAACCTAGGTCTCCAATCTAGTTACCTACCCTCAGGCCCCGTCAATCCCTTGGCTATCACATTCTCTTTTCCTGTCATCTCATTTTCTTTTATTTTCAAACTTCATCTGTCCTTCTCCAGCTTCCCTTCCTCCCTCTCATCCTCCCTCCCTCCCTTTTTCCTCCCTCCATTCCTTCCCTCCTTC
>CABHPP010139292.1:35541-54782 GCA_902168425.1 Peromyscus attwateri | reverse complement strand
AATGAATACCCAAGTCAGAATTTGAGACTTAGCCTTAAAACTAATGGTCTATGTTAAGAAAAACCCACTTGGTTTGGGTGTTTCCTATGTAAAGAGAAGGATGAAAATTGACAGTAAAATCGGGACAGGGAAACATAGTTTTCTACAGACCCAGTTTTGCCAGAGATAGGAGTGAATTTAGGCCAATGAGGATGTGAGCTGAAAAGATGTCTGGGACTCTGTGATGTTTCGAAAATTGCTTTTCTGGAAGTCTTGATCCTTGCAGTCACAGCATGCATCTCACTCTTGTTCTGTCCTCAGTAGGGATGGAGACATGCCAGGAACTATTTCTGCAAAATGAACCTTTGTTGTTCTCCAAGACTCTTCTCTCATGCCCTGCTTGGTTTCATTACTCTGTAACACATAAGAAATCTCACCCTGCTAAGATGTGGACTTAGATTCTATATTTGTCACAGCTCACCAGGTAATTCTGAACTTGAAGCTCCAGGGCCAAGAACTCTAGCAAGCATCACATCTGTAGGAAGTTGCTTTCCTGAAGATGCTGGCTTGTCTGGGCTTTGTTGGCAAATAGTTCTGTTATGTCATATAATTGATTGGGATGACAGAAAAAAAACCAGCAGAGATTTCTAATAGGGTAACTGAAAAGAACAAGGACAATAGAGCTCTCCAGATAAGCTTTGAGCTTTACCATTTGGAAATCATTGGTGGCAATAAGCCCCAGTAGAAATCCTAGTTAATTTTGAGTTTCCAATGGAGTGAACATAAACACGAAAGATGAACTTGACTATGTTTATTAGGAAGAGTTGATGACAGAAAGAATTGTTGATGTGCTAGTGAATTCTGATGAAACCCAATTTGTTTTTTCCTAGTGATGTTGTATGCAAACGTGGCAAGCTTAGCATGACAAAATGATGTGCCACCTGCAATGGGAGTTCGTTAGACAAGTAGGAAGAACCCTAAGAATTCTTAAAGCTTTTTCAGTATAATAGGAGGAAACCTAGGAGTATATGGGCAACATAAATTATAGTTGATATTTTTGTTTTCTTTTAAGAAATAAAATTTGGAGGTAGGGGAGTGAAAGTAGATCTGAGAGGAATTAAGAGGGACTAGGGATGCAGATGATCAAAGAACCTTGTATGAGATTCTTAAAGGATTAATAAAAATATTTTTTTAAATGGGGGAAACTTACACCAAGTGTAGAGTGTTCAATTTAGACAGGGTTGCTCTAACCCTAAGCAGTGGCTAAGAGGAATGACTGATGTTTTCTCATCACTAGACAGAGTAAGTTAGAGTTCCCCACTTTTGTCTCAAATTTATTGTCACCAAAAGACCTTAGTGTATTACAAAATGTCATGCTCTGGAAAACAAACATCCCTTAAAGGCCAGAGAGTCATTAGTGATTTGAGTTGAAGGAGAACTCAAAAATCAACTTTGTGGTAGTGTCACTTTTGAAGGCTTTTTAAATGATCCATCCTTGAAACCTCTGTTTGTAAAATGACTGTTTTCTCTCCAAAGCATCAAAAGACAAGCTTTGCTCTCACTTTATATCCTGTGGTCCAGATGAATAAGTTATGGTTCAAATTGGTTCAGAATAACTCATACATCATATTGGGGCATGAAGCATGACCAATTCACCATCCAGTGGTAGCCAGTGTGGGGGCAGCTGTGGCCTTGCTATTTGAAGTAGAAAAAGGAAAGGGACTTCCGATGGGGGTGATTCCAAGAAAATACTAATCTTTCAACTCATAGATATTTCTACGGTATTTCCCTTACTTTTCAGAAACCTTTTGCAAAAAAAAAAGTATCATTGATTATTTCCAAACTTGATGTTTCTTTGGATTTTGAAGACAAAATTACTTATTCCTGATCCACTTGTCAGTATGTGTCACAAAGACTGGGTTTTAGCTTGTATTTGAAGACAGAATTTTATTTTAATGGGACCAAAGTTGGGTGAAAATGCAGAGGAAGAATTTTGGTAAAGGTAGTAAGGGTCCTTGATATGGCACTCTAAAGTCAATGACTTTGATAGGTGGCCAAGTCAAGGCAGAGTTAAAAACCCAAATGGATGGGTGTTAGCGATGTCTCAGAATCTTCTACCCTGCTTCCCCTAATCCTTGTTTAGCTTTTCTGTATTTCCAGAAGATTTGATATTGGAAATAAAAGAATAGAAAAGACAGATGAAAGTTTACTGATGGTTTCTTTAGACATCTATCATCTAAGCTCATTGACTTGAAGTTAATAGGAAGTGGAAGTGTGGAGCTTTGGGCAATACCACTGCATTTTCTCAGCACCACTCTTCTGCATGTCATCTACCTGGGACAAAGCTCAAAGCCAAGAGCAGATGTTGTGTTTTGTGGATAATCTTTGTAAATAAGCATCGGCTCTATAAATTCCTAAAGAAAGATCTCCACTAAAGCACCACTTTGGAAACTATGACTTGATGGCTTCATGAGGTCCCAGCAAGCCAGTTTCTTCATGAAATGAATTTTCATGCAAGTATATTTATGTATAACCATAAGGCCCCACTTTGTTTTGGGATAGCTGAAATGGATCATTGATTCCTTTGCTCTATTAGTTCTTCCATTTTCTCCCCTGGTTCACATATCAGTTCAACAATGGAGACTTAGTGAAATAAAGGTATCCTCCTTTGCAGAAAAATGGCCTTGGAAGCAGAAATAACAATTGGAGCTCTCATGACACCTAGGATACCGGCATACTCCTTCCTTTGTCCAGTTATGCCCTGCAAGCTGTGGCCCTGCCTGAGGCTCTGATTTATCATTACAATTATCCTCTTTGCTCCCTACATTTCAGCCATTCACACCTCTACTTTTTATTTCGAAGCTGCAACTTTCTCCCCATTTTATGATTTTCATTGCTTCTTTGGAGCTTCACAAAATTCAAATTTTCTTAAACTTTAGCTCAAATTCTTCCTCCTCAGAGACATTACTTTGCCACTGTATGTATAAGTCACTGTATAAATTTTTAGAAAGCATTTTAACCTGTCTTCTGCTATGAGAATACATATATCAAGAGTACTGAGACCCCATTTCCTTATATTCCTGGTGCCAGGCATATTTGTTAGTGCTTAATGAATGTTACCAAATGGTTGGATAAAGTTCTATGTCCTGGTTCACTTGTCTTATTATTATCATTTTGTGTTAATAAATTCTTAGAATTCTCTAAGCCTTAGATTTTCTTTTTGTAAAAGGGGAAAAACATTGAATGGATAACTTAGGTTAGTTTCATGTCTGGATTGAATATATGTATAGATTATACATCACTGAACCCTGTTGTTCTTTGTGCTCATAAAAAAAACCCTGCAAAAATATATTACAAGTTGGGATTTCTGGTCATGATACATTAACAAACAGCTTCTATGGACTGAGCTTCTGACATCATCTCTGGAACAACAGTATCGATTTTCATCCATTCAACAAAATTTCATTGAGACCAGGCAGTGTTAGGTTTGGGCAGTGCAACCATGAACAAGATTGTCTTTTGTCCTCAAAATTCCCACACTAGCATGGATAAGACAACAATTAAAACAGGCTATTTCCTGTCTAAACAAGAGCTGAACAAGGACAGTTAACAATAGACATGCTGACATGGAAAACCTCAGGAGAACTACAGAAAATAAAAGATACTGAAAAAGGGAGAAAGCCTTCCCCAGAGAAGAGCTCATCAGTTGGTTATCCAATACAAAATGGTCTGCCTTGAAAACATACATACAAGCAACATTATACAGACTGAGAAGATTATATTTATGTACTGAGGGATATATATATATATATATATATGGCTATATATATATATATATATATATATATATATGGCTACAAATTTGAAAGAGAACAAGGAGTGGGGTATATGGAGGGTTTTGAGGACGAAAGGGAAGGGAAATATAATGTAATGATATTATATCTCAAAAAAAATTTAGAAGATATCAATAGAGTTAAAAGTAGGGAGTTGAGGCAGTGTTGTATGATTCCACAGGTAATGTGTCTGATGCCAGCGTAAGACACTAAGAAGATTTTTACAGTGCTGAGACAGTTCAGGCAAGCAGAGGCACTGTGGGTCAGGTGATCAGGTGATGGTGAGAAAGACTAGCCTATATCAGGAAAAGGCACCACTGTGTGCTGATGCTCCTTGGGGAAGGCACTACAGCAGTGGTTCTCAACCTTCCTAATGCTGCGACCCTTTAACACCGTTCTTCATGTTGTGGTGATGCCCCCCCAACCAAAAAATTATTTCATTGCTACTTCATAACGATAATTTTGCTACTGTTAGGAATCATAATATCAATATCTGATATGAATAAGATATCTAATATGCTACCCCCAAAGGGGTGGTGACTTCATAGGCTGAGAACAGCTGCTCTATAGCACAGTATTTCAGTAGAGTGCAGTTCGAATGTCTGAATCTGAGGCTGCAAGGGAAATGCCTGAGAAATATGGCATCCCTTTCCCCTGTATATGCCTCTGCAAAGCAAAAGGAGTCTGGCCCAAAGGAGGCTTGATTAGTCCCTTCCAAGTCTTAAGGTCCAGAGCAGGGTAAGTTATTTGCTTTATGCAGCTTTAAATTACTTATGTTTTATGATGTGACCTATTAAATGTATTTATAAAGATAGTTGAGGATTCATTCTGATTTGGTATTTCATTTGACTTTTCCAATATCCTATACCTACCAATGCATTTAAGTGAGATAATTCTAGAAGAATGTGTTCAGAGAAATTCAGTTTTAGTCCCTTTACGGAATAGACAATGGCACTAAGTGAAACACTGAGTTTTCAAATGCTGCCAGTTCCCAATAATAACCGTATGTGTGCTCAAAAGCTGAACTCATTCTGCTGTTCACTCTGGGCTTGTTCATCAGTTCTGTGGCATTTGGTCTTTATCCTGCTTGATCTGATGTGTGAAGTCCCCAAATTCTCAGCCCATATTGTCATGGGATGAGGGATTGGGGATTAGGCAATAAAATACTGTTGGGAAAATAGCATGTTGGAGATTTTATTTTTCCTAATGCCTTAATTGTCACTGTTAGCATAAAAAGAAGTTATATTCTGCTAACTTGTAATATTCTGATAACTTGAAAGTATGTTCTTTAGGTTTCTAATTGCAGCTCTGTCATGACTGGTGTTTGTGGGCTGCATTCCTGTATTGAAGTCCTAATACTGTGTGCCTCAGCATACTATTGTGTTTGGAGCTAGTGTCTTCACAACAATAACTAAGTTATAATGAGGCCTTTTGTATGAATCCTCATCCAATATGACTAGTGTCCTCCGAGCAAGAGGAGCGTAGGACACAGACACAAGCAAAGGAAACACTATGTGAAGACAGGGGAAGTCATAAGGAAGAGAGAGCTCATTAGAAGAAACAACCGTATGGAAATCTAGATCTGTTATGTTTGTCTCTAAAGCCATCTGGAAATAAGTTTCTATTGTTTAACCTACCTATGGAACTTGGTTATGTTAGAATGGAAAAAGGAATGTAAGATAATATAAATTCCTTTAATGCATAAGGTGAAAATTATGCATAATCCAGTCATTTATAAACTAATTTCATATATTGTTGATACAGAAGCAAATGTTTATTTTTTATATTTATATTTTTCACTAATATAGTATGAGAGTTCCCTGTCAATAATGTTACCTAGTTCGCATGATGAATCCATAAGATCTCCCTTGAAGTGACAAGAGGTTGTGAATATAAAAATGATTAGTTAATTATCAAAAATCATAGTGTATAGTAACATTAGTGGCAATTCCAAGGCATGGTCAAGATGAAAAATTCCTTAGAATTATTATGGATTTTGGAATGGGTATGTAGTTTATAATTTGCATTTGTGAGTATTCTTCCTATAATGTTAGGACATTGGTGATTTAGTTGGCTGGCGCTGTAGAAAGAACCTTGTTTTCCACTTGGGCATCTGAGTTGCAGTTGAGGTCTGCCACTATGCCCATGCAAACCTTCACTCTTCCTTTTTCTCTTGGATCTTACTGTATCTGTAAGCATGAATGAGGGAACTAGCCTACATGACATTTCAGATCCATTCTATTTTCAACATTCAAGGTAAGTGTCCACAGTGGATAAACGTACTTGAAAATCATTTCGTATTTGTGAGTCTTAAAGCATTCTATCTAAAGTTCTAGAAGTCAATATTTAGAAAAAAAAAAAACTTACCTTTGCTACTTACTTTCAAAGTGTCAGTGAAAGCATTATGAAATGTAATTTCTCCAATGTCGCTCCTGTTATTTCTTCCATATATTCCACTCCATGGGAGTTGGCATTCTATATTATTGTAAAATAAATCTAGCTTCTGATTGATAATATGAGAAATGCCACATACCCTCAGAACCCAAATAGGTTGTCATGGCAACTGGTGAAATTTTGAACCTGCAGAATACACTAAGAGTGCATGGTTGTGTATCCCTACAAATAATTCATGTCACTTTTACATTGGGAAGTATGGACCCAGCAATGATGGGAAAGTAGAAAGTCATCCAACCCAAATTCTCACTTCACAGTCTTGCCTCGGACAGGGCCAATGTCTTCTTAATCAAGGAATTTCTAGGTCTTGCAATAAAATATTCATATGATATTTCCTTCCATAAATATATGAATAAGCATCACACTTAATTTGCTACAATATGATCTCTAGCATAATATACAGAGCCAGTTTGCTTTGATAAAGTTTTATTTAACACAGCATAGTGAACATTTGTCAAGTTTGCTGATTAGATCTACTTACACCCTGATTTTCTGCTGAGACACCACCTCCTCTCAAATTCTGATTGAGGTCACATTTTATCTAAGCAGATGAATAAATGTGTGACTTGAGACTCGCCAATGAGAGTTTTGTATTCAAATGACATAGTAATTCCTTCATAGACAGAAATTAACTAGTTCCAAAAGGATACACTACTGATAGAGGACAAACTCCTTTTTTAACGATTTTAACCTAGACTACTAGTTGGTCTAAGGCTACTGACAACCATATTCCACTAAAGGAACCTGAGGATGAGGTTGTTGTGGAACAGAGGCCAGCCATGCATGGGATTGGTGTGAACTATTCCTAAAGTGAAGCCCCCCTGCTTCACATCTGTCAACTTTATAGGCTACTAATTCCTCTACTGTTTCAGACAGTAGTGAATGTATTCATGCCACTTATTAGGTAAAACATACCCATAGAGCACAGACCCACAACCAGCTTGGAGGTGTTGTGAGAAGAATCCTGATCACTAATCAGCTCTTGGCTGTTTTGCTTTGGGAAAACACCTCTTTGAAAAATGGGTTCAATTACCTTGAACCCTTTCCACTTTCTGTGGTTATGAAGAGAATCAGAGTTGAAAATGTAGTTTGAAGTGCTTTGTAGAATAGAAAACTTCTGCTGCTAGCTATGAAAACATTGACAGTGGGTTATGAAAGCCACTCTGATGAACAGTGCTTTCCAGAGAGTGGCTGCTTCTATATTATATAGAAATACATATGTCCACGAGTTCATGCCCCAGACCAAAGGAAACCAACGTCAGAAGACCACAAACTATTTTTTTCTCAACTGGTGGAGACCTGGATATATATGTGGGTGGTCTTAGGAAGTAGAAGTGTCTTTATTTTCATTGGATCAGAAGTCTTTGTTTTAAGAACCAGTTGCAACACATACAGACATGTACATGTGGCCCAAACCTGTACTGTTAAAAACCATAGGAAAGAAACCCTGTTTATAGCAGCTGTGATTTATCCTGGGGAGCAGGGGTGTGTGTGTGTGTGTGTGTGTGTGTGTGTGTGTGTGTGTGTGTGTGAGACATTCTTGGAGACCCTGACAATGTGAAGAAATGCAGCAGTAATGGATGCCTAGCACTCAGAGATAACCCTCCGTGGATGTTCACAGCATCAACTCAGATTGCCCTCTGAATGCGAATTTCACACTTGATATAAGTCATCTCAAAACCCATGAAAGAAATGTGGGCAGAGGAAAACGGATTAGTGTGATCTGCTCCGGCTTCTTTCTATTCCAGCCTCCAGAGCATCCCTCTGTTCCTTCTCTCTCCACTGCAGGGGTTATAGGCTTCGCGTTGTTATTCTGGTTTCTCAGAACCTTTCCCCAGCTGTGGTGTCTTGGGCCACAGGGCAAGCATAGGCAAGTCTTAACTGCTTATCTTTAATTGGAAAATCTTGTTCAGAATACACATGGAGTCACTTTGCTCTAAACGGTGGTTCAACCAGGCTGTTTGTTTCCTTGGGTTCTCAAAAGCCTACTCCCTCTGTCTTTGAAAAGAAAAGAATCTGGGACTTTAATCAAATGAGTTTCCAAGCTTATTTCTTCCTGCAAAAGGGTGATTTATGATCTCTTGAAGAGGCTGCTCCATGGGCCCAAATCTGTACTGACAGTTGTGCTGTGCATGCATCTGCTGGTCCGGGAAGGCAGTTCTGCATCTATTTGCATAAACTGACTTATAACAGCACTGCTATGTGTTGCATACAGGGGTAGGGAGGGTTATTTTATAGGTGCTTGGAGCCTGAAACAAGACAGAATGGCACGTTGTCAGTATTTCACCCGGCTCCGTGGATGGAGTGTGAATGCCATGGGATTCAGAAGCTGAGCCTGCGCTGAAGGAATTTTCTTTTCAGAGGTGTAGGTGAAAGAGTCCAGCAGGGAGCAGGGAGAGAGGCCTCACAACTCCAGGACTGCAGCTCTGAGCATGTGCACAGCTACATACTTAGCTTGGGCATGGCCATGGCCATAGATACTGAGAGATAATGGTTACCTTTAGTAAACATAACTTCAATAGGAATTGGATTATCTACTTATTTTTTTTTTTTTTTTTTACACTTAAAGGCAGGTGGGGTCCTGGGATGTTAGGTTAGCTATAAAAACCCTGGTCATAAAAAATAGTTGTCAGCAACATGGTAGAACTAAATAAAAAAAATCTGGAACAGTAAGTCCTTGGTAGAATTTCAATCAATGCTCCTCATCTACTCAGCGTGTCTCTAACTCTTAAATGCCATCTAAAATCCCCTTCAGAGTGATAAAGCAGAGACTGTGGACCTAGAAACAAATCGTGTAGCTAAACTCTGGGCAGCTAAGCGTGTGAACCTGATTGTACCATTAACTCTGCAAAGCTGATCATCAGCAAGGCTGCGGTCTACTGTTTGTGAAAGAGAAGCCAGGACCAGAGCATCTGAGATGCTGCCTTCCATCTAAATGGCTTTGTCTGATTGTGTGCTGGGTTGGAAGTAGGAGCAGGATGCCATGTACTCATCTTGCCGCTTACTTAGGCAGCTTGAAAGTTAGAACAGCCAAATTTTTACAATCTCAAACAGATCCACAAGTGCAAGTATTTGTGTTCCTCTGTTTCTGTGGGAAAAAAAAAGATTAAAACAGGCTGTACTGAACATTTACAGCAAGTGCTAACTATTCTTATTGCTTGGTACAGATCCATCTCAACTCTATCTTCACCTAATACAGCCATGTGAGTTTGATCTGCAAGACTGGTTGATGAACAGTGTGATACTATTGAACAGCATCAGAGCTCAGTTTGTCCCAGCTCCTTTTTCTAACCAATAAAAGACAAAAGGATGTATATAATAGGTAATAAGAAATAATCCAATAGTCAACAATAGAGGATTTGTTACGTGGGCTATGGTTTTCTATAAAATAATTTGTTGCCAAATGAAAAAGTAAAAGAGGTTCAGGAACATCTAATGGGATGTAGGGATGATAAACCACTGCTAAGTGAAAACAGCAAATGGCAACAATCAATATAAATGTGTATGGGAGATATGTGGAGAAAAAGTAACCTTATCTAGTAGTCCTTAGTGAACACTTACAGAATAAAGACCAACTTGATTGACTTTTTTCTTTAGTCATTTGAGTGGCAGAGAGATTAAAAAAGAAGCAAACAACCTATCAGTTACCTAACCCTGTGACATTTAGTCACCTGATTTGACAAATGAAAGAGTATAGATTTTGTGAAAGAAAAATAGTAAATGCAAAGCTCTGAGGTTGGAATGGACACAGTGTGTTGGAGGAAGAAGGAAGGCTAGTGTTGCTAGAACGTGTTGATCATGGAGGGCAGGAAAGTAAAACACGATTGAAGAAATTTGTTCACATTAAATCATGTTGGCTCAAGCTAGAACTCTACTGCGGTAATGGAGAAAGCCAGTTTTTTAAGCAAAGAAGTAGCATGATTTCTGCCTACTTTGTGTAGGGTGGTCTGTGGTGCGTAAGTGTGGGAGCAACCAGATATGACAGAAGACATTGCAAACATAGAAGCAGGGGAGTAGGCCTCTTCTGTCTATAGAAGTGGTCTTCACTAGAGCAATCTTTCTTCTTCCCCTGTCCTCCCAGGGGGGGCAGTTGAAAATGTCTGAACATACTTTAGTTTCTATAGTAGCTAATGGGTACTATAAGAATTTAATAGATACCCAGGACACTATGAGCCATCATACAATGCACAGGCAGCCTCTCCTGCAAAGGAGTTGTCTCACATAACATGTTTGTAGGGCTGAGAGTGAGAAACCCTAGACTAGCATATACCTAGAGGGAATGTATTCTAGGAAGGGATGGGGCTTACTTAGGAACTGATGAGGAGCTTAGAGCAAGCAAGGAATGAAGTATGGAAAGCTGTCTTCCAGAACCAGGAGCCCATGACTACTGTACAAGGCTTCTAAGCAAGTAGTGGAAGGTTGTAAGTGGCTCTCAAAGTTAGCATTTTAAACACTTACTGCTACTCTCAACCCTGCTATAGTACTATGTTGCTCTGAGTAGCATCACTGTGGCCTGTGAAGCATACTTACATTGTCCAGAAGTGTACGTGATCTGCTGATGTCACGTTAGAGCCACTGATAGGGGTATTTATGTACCAGGATGGGCAAGTGGGTAAATTAGTATGCTTGCTCCAGCACCTTAGTAGATCAGTAAAGCAAGACTTTCTGGCTCACTTAGAACAAATCTAAAGGCCTTAGTCCTCAATGTTCAGTTTGGACTGGCTACTGTCTATTCTCCTACCATAAGCTACACCATTCTTGCTTAGAGGGGCAGTCTCTGAATACCTTGGCCATCCTTCTGGCCTATATGTATGCCAAGCTCCTTTTTATATCAGATGTCTTTTGCATTCTTTGTTCCCTTTTCCTGGAGTACTTCTGTGTAATTATAAAGGTTAGTGTTCTTGAAATGGGAGCATGTAGCTGAGTATGCTTGGTGATAGGGTAGCTTTAGGTTCTAAGAAATGGAATCACAGGTAATCTCAACTGACCAGCTTGAGAATATAAGATTTGCGGAAAAGAAGCTAGAAGTGACCTCCTAACAACTTATGGGAGAAATTGGTGGTTTGAGTAAGGGCAGCCTAGTACCTTGAACTCCTGTATTTAGATTCACTTGCTCCTTGTTACCATCACAGCTAGCCATGGTAGAATTCACTCGGCCTCTGGGTTTTTATGACTACTTTCTTACTTTTCTGCACCCCTACTTGGAGATCCAGGGGTATATGCTGTTCCTTTGTGCTCTAGAACTCTTACCATTCTGTATTTCTTAAGGAGCAGCCAAAGCCCAGAAATGACACTTCCTTTCATTTTCTAACGCAGATGTAGTAGTATGCCCTCTAGAACCTAATATCATCAATTATTAGCAAAACTCAGAGAACAGCTACTTCTCAGACTACAGGCAACACATGTGTCTGTGTGTTCAAATAACCTATGTATGTAGAGTTTTAAGAATAGTGATCCCTGGTATCAAGTCCAAAGGCCATAATTTAATTGATAAGGAGCACACCATGGGTACTTCCCAAGTGATTCTGATGAAGAGTCATCTTTGAGAATCACTATCGTAGATTATACTCATAGAGGTAAGATATAGCTCAAACAAAAATGACACAAGCCTTGGAATTTCACAAATCTAACATCTCAGAGAAGGGTACTTCCCTAAAGATCTATATTTCAGGTACATCTTCTCAAGGTAGACTTTGCATTGTTGCATCTTATGACTCAGCATCATTTGCAAGGGGTAAATCAGTGGTCACGCACCATCTTGGAAACAGTTCTGGACACTGATATCCTGTTTGTCTTCCTGATGCCAGTACTTGCATATAAGCCATTTGTAAGACATTTGTCATTGTTTTTATACCATAACTTGGTAATTTGATTTAGACAGAGGCATTTTCTGTTGATAAATCTAGATAGATTTCCAAGTCAGAACACATTTATTAAAACACCAATTAGATCTTGCTCCCTCATCCATCACACGACCTTTAATTTTTGTGCAACTTTAGCAGGGAGCTCCGGGAACCATGTTTGTCTAAGTGAATGATTTAAATCAAATTGTCATACTATAAGGATTACCTTATCTCTAAACATCATAGCAAGCCATCATTTATGTACTCTCTCTATATACAATATTGTCTTCAAGCACTACTACTCCATTATTGAAATACAATACAAGTATGGTGATGATGATGATGATGAGTAACTGAAGCCCAAAGGGGTCAGTTGTCCAGGGTGCTTATAGAATTAAAAAAAAAAACACACCAGTGTGGTGATATATTGTTTACTCTAATAAAATTTGCCTGAAGATCAGAGAGACAAAGGAACAAGCCACTGCCACATCTCACATCCCAAACTCCATGAATCCTCTGACTGAATGTCTCTGAGTCCTCCGCCAAAAGGGGTCCAGCTGAAAAAGCTTCTAGTTCCTGTCTCCTCACGCCTTATATACCTTTCTCAGCCCAGCCATATTACTTCCTTCTTAGTGCTGGTATTAATTGCATGTGTGCCTCCCAACTGCTAGAATTAAAAGTGTGTGCCACCACTTCCTGGCCTCTATGTTTAATCTAGTGGCTTGTTCTGTTCTCTGGTCTTCAGGTAAATTTTATTAGGTTACACAATATATCACCACACACCAGTGACATGAATGTAGTAGAAAGTTGTGTTAGCAAGAGTCAATATCATGAAGAAAATATGTGACCAGTGAGAATAGCAAATGCTTTTTCTTAAGTGATTGTCTAGGTGTATTTTAAAGTTGAATAAAAAGCATTTTCCTCTTCCCCATAACTTTGATTTTTAGCCAGCATAGATGGACAAGAGTAAGATTTCATTTTTTTCCTGAAATGTCTTAGGATTGTACATTTTAACTGCTTACTACTCACCACTGATGGGCTGAATATAAACATCTCTTGCATATGGCAGTAAAAATGCTTCTTTCAGAGGAGAAAACAGAAAAGAAGTGTTAGGAACTAGGCAAGAAGGAAGGCTAAAAAAAAAATCTAAGGAAGCAATGATGAGGAAAAGGCACTAGAGTGACTTGGAAGAAAAATGCTTCAGTAAATCTTTATTGAACACCAATTTAGGATAAGGCCTTGTGAGAGTAATTGTCAAGACGTTTGGTATCAAAAATCCATCTCGAGCAAGCTTAAGCAAAAATACAGATTTTTGTGAAAGGATATTGTATAGCTTATAGACCAGACACAGTATCTCAGTTTTATGTGCAAGTGGTTTTCATGCTCTCCAGATGTAGGAGATGCTAACCTGAGCATCAGTGAGTGTGGCCTCAAGTAGCGAACTCACATTATTCTATTAAGTGACCCAAGATACAGTGTTTTCTTTGATAGTTCAACTTTAACAATCCTGGGAAGAATTTGACCCAGTTTGAGACACATATTTCTCATCATGTGAGTGATGAGAACTTCTCATACACTCTCCTTGGCTGAAAGAGGTTATCCTCACTAATGGTTACCAAAGGGATGGCATATCTTGGGTCAGAAAGAAGGTAGTCCCTTAAATCTGGGAGTTGGAGATGGTGGAAATATAGAGCAAATAACTTTTCCTTGAGCAACAAAAGAAGAAAACTAAAATAAGGAATCCAAAGATGAACAAGGGAGAGAGGGATAAACCCTTGTAGAGAAGCACATATCACATCAAAGAACTGAGACATGGTTGTGAACAATTTTTTTTCTTCCAGAGAAATAAAAGATGTGGTTTATTTTAGAGCCAAGTGACCATGGCCTGGGAATACAGATTTATGTCTCCTTAAATTCCATATTCCAATGATGTGGCAATGTCATGAATTTTATAGTCAATAGAGCAAAGAAAACTATAAGTCAAGACAGTTTTCAAATACATTGGTGGGTACGTGAGTTACAAGAAAGTGGGGGGGAAGTGCTGTTGGCTTTGGGTGGTATCTGGCAGCATTCTCATTTGATTTGTGGAAACTAGGGGTTGATTCACACATTCCAAAGGATTTTCATCTATCAGTCACAAGATGTTAGGGTGATAAAGGCAGACCAAAATAAATTGTAATTAGGCTCTGTACGAGCAAATCTCACCATCTCCAAATTACCACACCTTTAATTAGTTATTCAGCCTTTACATAAACAGATTCTTTCCAGGAATTATCATTCACAGACTCATGTAGCCATGATGGACCTCAAACTCACTATGCACTGTATAGTTGAGGGTGATCTTGAACTCCTGATCTAGCTGTCTCCACCTCCCAAGTTCTAGAATTACTGGTGTGCTTTACTCTGGCTGGCTATGTGTGGCTGTTGTTGTCATTTCCGATGCTGAAGACTGAACCCAGGCTTCATGAGTGCTCTGCCACTGGATCCCAGTTACCCTGTCCCCTGTAGTGGGTAGCCATTCCAGCTTTGATCTGGAAGTTCCAACCCCCATTGAGGCTTCAGCAACTGTCACACCTACAAGGCAGGGCCAAGGGAGGAGCCTGGAGACGGAGAGCCGGATGGGCCAGCTCGCGCTCTCTCTCTTCCTGCTTGGACCGTGAATGCTAGAGGTAGACCAACGAAAGTTCTCCAGAGAACACCGCCAGACTGCGCTGAGTCCGTTACAGAACCCGCCACCTACATATCCCTTCATTTGTAAGTTACGCCATTAAATAAATCTCCTTTTAACAACTTGGAGTGGCCTTAATAATTTCACCAATAGTCCCCCAACCTGCCAATTTTTTGAGACAGGATCTTGCTAAATTGCTCAGACTGGCCTTGCACTTTCTAACCTGTTCTAATCTGCTCAGCCTCTCTAGCAGCTAGAAGTACAGGGCTGTGCCAACTGGCCTCACCTGTTTAATCAGTTCATTAAAAGAAGGCAGTATGATTTCTTTCCGCCACCATGTCATAGCTTTTTCTCATCATATTGTGTAGTACAGGTTTAGATATTTTTGGTGATGGTCAAGAGCACCAAGGAAGGGCATTTAAAGCCTACTTTGAAACAGATCATAGCAAAACCCAGTGTCTGAAGTTCCTGGTGGTTGGGACCATCACTTTCCCCGTTGCTCTATATAGTAGATGTCAAGACAGTTGACTCCTGTCCTGTTGTGCTTTCATTCCAGGCTAATATTCAGGGCTTTCTTTACGAAGTCCCACTGAAACATTGCTCACTGGTGGCCACATCCTCTGCCACGTATGCTGCCTCCAGAGCAGCACACTGAGAGGAACACCCTGCTGCCACAGCGTTGATCATCTTCCCGGTTTCAGGACCAGGATGGTAATAAAGAAAGGGGAGTATTGAAGAGGACCACACAGAAAGAGATGGAGGATGACATCTCTCGAAGAGTGGTCACTAGCCAGCATGCCACCTAGCTCCCATCCTGCTAACACTATCTACTGAAAGCTCTGATGAAACCTTACGCAGAGTGCCATCCAGCCTCAGCTCAAAGACATCCCAAACACTGTGGCCACAGCTTGAATCACCCTTCCCTTTTGCCCAGCTACAGCCAGTACACACTGGAGAGTACCCTCTTCCCCTGTGACTAATTACAGACCCATTTTTTTTTCCAGCACAAGTAGCTGTTCCAACACCAATTTATACATACAAGTAAGAAATCCTACCCATGCCCGGACTGTGGGTGGCAGTTCTTCCAGAGGAGTTTGTGGGCCTTAACTGTGCTGGCCTATTAAAGTCATTTCACTTACCCATCTGCTGTTCATCCACTAGTAAAAAAGTATAGATGAGAAGCCCCACCAGGGTCCTCCATACAACAGCCTGTATTTTGCTCGGACCTCCTTGCTGGCTCTCACGTGGTGAGTGTGCCCTGTGGCAAGAAGCTTCCCCTGGCCTTGTCTGTGGCCTTCCCTTTACCTGCTCTTACACACTCCACAGTCATCAGATAGTTACTCTCCTAGCCTGTCCTTCTACCTCTCTAAGTGAGGCAAAGGCCTGGAAATGCATTTGTGGCTCCATCACTCCCACCTCTGCAGCCTGAGGTGGCTTCAGGCTGTAGTAGAGCTTTCAGAGACTAGCTCTGTTTTTTGTTTGTTTTTTGTTTTTGTTTTTGTTTTGTTTTCTGAGACAGGGTTTCTCTGTGTAGCTTTGATGCTGTCCTGGATCTTGCTCTGTAAACCAGGCTGGCCTTGAACTCACAGAGATCCACCTGGCTCTGCCTCCTGAGTGCTGGGATTAAAGGCTTGAGCCATCACCACCCGGCCTAGCTCTGTTTTTTTTTTTTTTTTTGAAAGACAGGATCCCTCAGTTCATTTTGGATACAGTTAAAGAGTGTGGGAGATAGGTCACACAAATTGATGAATTTTTTATGATTAGGGCTGGGTTGTTCAACAAGGGCTTCTCTGCTCACCGGCAAGGCCAGGAACCCAGTAGCTTCTCAGTCCATGATGTTGCTTGCCTCCACAGTCCAAAGCTGGCTCTGAGGACCTGGAGCATGACTAGAGAACTGTTGGTCCCCACTCCGTGTTAGGAGATTAAAGAAACTGGGCTCTGAGGGGAGCAAAGGATGGTGGCAGCAGCAGGGTGGATGGATGGATTCATCAGAAAGGAGCAAAGAGAAACAGGCACCATAAATACAACTCAGATGGCAAAGCAAAAAGTGAAAACAACTATTTGAGAAGAGAGTGAGGAGGAGTGGAAAAGAAAAGGAGAAGAGAAGGAAGTGGGCTGAACAGAGAGCAGGCAGACACTCAGAAGATAACTAATTCCTGAGTCTGTAAGACCAATGCAATGGTAGCCATGGGAGAAGAGTAGCAGATACAACATAAAATATGTAAGTTCAGCTGAGTCTGCCCAGTGTCTCCAGAGCTAAGTAAGGTCCCCAGAGTTACTCCTGCATGCTCTGCTCTCACAAATTTCTTCATAAAGGAAATCAGCAACATTAGAGACCTCGTTTTCTGTTGTAACTTTGTAAATATGATTATCTTCCAGTTACTAGTTTGTTTTATTCCATAGCTACAACCAGCCCTGTCTTTTAAAATAAAAATGTGAAATTTGGAGTGAGAATTATTGTCAAGCTAAGACAACAGGAAGTACCCAAAGACAGAATGATCAGAAGAGGTTAATTTGAGGCCAAGTGTGTGAGAGAGAGGGTGCACCAATCTAGCCATGTAAAAGTCATTCACCTCTTGGGGCTCTACAGTTCCTATTACTAGCATCTGAGAGATTTAACAACATCAGGCTTGGAGAGTTTTCTCCCATGTACCAGTTTTGATCCATTAACAATGAGAAGGGTGTGCTTTGGGGGAAAGATGTAGCACCAAGGAGGTAATATCTTAAGCCATCATCTGCCATTCATGCTTTAGTGGGAAATGGCTTGCCAAGAATTTTCCATGTGGCAGATGAGAAATCTTTTCCCTGGGGTGTTATAAGGAAACTGGTCCAGCTCTCCTTCTTACTAACCAAACCAAGTCACTCAGTTTTAACCAGTGACATCCATGGAATAATGCTATTTGTTTATTATATATTGCTCTTCTAGTTTTTCATTTCATAGTAGTTTGTAGCTGTTTTGTGACACTGATTTCCTTGATAATATACTAATAGCTACCCATCTCTACTCTGAAGAACATGAACATCTCATGTTTTGTATAACATTTAAACAGTTTCGTAGTTCCCAAGAAGACCAAAAATTTTTTGCAAGAAGAAAGTGCTAGAGGGGATCATGGATCCCCAATTGAGTACCCTTGATATTTAGTTCAATATTATTTTTATTTGGCTTGATTGTACACTTCTAATTATGAATTGAGCAGTTAGAAAATATTATTACATATTTATGTAAAGTACCTGTCAAAGCTGAGTAGCATGCTTACATAAACAAACAACCTCCAACAAAGAAAATAATTGAATGTTTTTTATTTCTTAAATGACTAATTTTGTTATTTTACTTAAGATGATAGTGGTAGAGTGAGGTAGTCCTTAACCTTGTAGAGATGAAGATCCCTGTTTTCATTTATTCACAAATACAGCAAGGTATTTGGATGGGTGGCATCCTAAGGTCTGTACTACTTAGGATGCATTAATATTTTAATATAGAGTTGAAGATTTGTTAGTGAACTGTTTACAAATGGAATTGTATTTATCTTATTAGCTTGGGTGAGTGGATCCAGATTTTGGGGCACACACAAATTGTCCCGCCTATCTGTAAATGCAGATTGCCAGGTCCAAGAGTCCCTGAGTCTTTCTGGACAGAAAGAAGTTTTCACTTATAAATGTGTGACGATTCTGATACAGGTGGCCCCACGATCACACTTTGAAAAGTGTTGCCCTAGAAGGTCTACTGGTAAGATAAAGATCAGATATGACTGTTTTTATTCTAATACAGTTATGTGCAAAATGACTACTTAATATGTGTGCTCAAAAACCTGAAGTGATCTCCCTTGAATGAATTCAAGAAAAATTGGCTGTGCTTAGAAACAGTTTGAAGAGCACTGCACACCATTATATGTGGAGTTATAGAAAATGTTAACACCACACCATATGTCTTAGGAATTGCAGCTAAATTTTCTATATAATGCCTTTTTCAATATGCTGATCATTTTACGTTGCCTATTTTCTAATATAGTAAAAAGAGCCATGTGTGTTCTGTAATTCAGCAAAAGTGAAAGATGTGATTTGGTTTTTCATTCTTTTTTATTATTCAAATGTACCTTTCAAACACATGCTATTTTGTAATATGTACATTTAGGTCACTTAATGTCATTTTATCAGTGTTTGGACTTACTCTGGGTTTCATTTAAAAGATAGAAGTAGCTTTTTTTCTTTTCTTTTCTTTTTTTTTGTCTTTTTCTTTTCAGTCTGAGTCAAATGCTTTTCAAATCAGTCCCTAGAAATGTAAATGGAATCACCAAGTGTTTGGCTCCTTTTATGTGCTGGGAACATTGACAAGTATTTTATAGACATGCTGAGTAAGACTCCCTGTAGTAACTTTAAAAAATTATTTATTTTTATTTTATATGTACGGATGTTCTGGCTTGTGTATATATATATATATATATATATATATATATATATATATAT